>ANCB02000420.1:0-32463 GCA_000331835.2 Trichoderma hamatum GD12 | reverse complement strand
GGGGGGTTACTCGAATGTATTGGCAGCGTGGACAATGGTATTTGCTATGAGTGCCTTCTTAAAGAGTATTTGTCTTCTCGCATTCATGCCTGTTGAACAGAGGACTGGGCAAACGGATTTGTGTGTGCATTTATTGGCCCGTGGGGGATGGTAATGAGTTTCCTAGCAGCTACGGTAGTTGTAAGCAACGTGATGGGGAAAAGAAATGGCTAGCTTGGTCAGTACAGTGGTAAATTACAGTATCTCATTGGGTTTGTGCTTTTCTGGTACAGCTGAGGTATATTTAAATAATGGGGGCAGGACGAAAGCAGATACTTTTGCTGGAACCAGGCGGCATCATGTGTTGGAATTGGCCTTGCGGGCTTGGGTTGGGTGTTAAGTATTGTATTTGTGCTTTATATCACTGGGGAAAAAAAAGAGGTAGTATATAAACAATATGAAAAATGGTATATTAGAGTAATAGAAAACAGGCAGCATATAGACCAGATGAATTGAAGAATAGATTAAGAACATTGATAAAATTTCGCATTTCGCAATTGAAGGAAAATAAATATCGTGTGGTAATTGTAAAACGTATTTTTATAAGAGAAGAATAAGTTAAATAAAGCCAAGATAGAACTTCAAGATCACAAAGAGTATTGCGAAGTCAGTAATATTTATTTTATAACCCAAAAATTCTAATTTTTACCTTTATAACCAAGTGCCTGAGCCTCCTGGGCTACTGTACAAGGAATCTCCTGCTCCAAACTTTTATTCTCTGGCCGCCAACCTAGAATATTTTCTGCTCTTTGTGCTCCACAACGTGCATTTGTCCCGAATAAGACAGAGCCATGGGGGAGCAGGCGATCTGCTTCTTCTCCACTGATTTCGTCAACCTCCCTACTTGGGATCAAATGCAGGTCGTATGCAGCGGCAGCAACACGCCTGGAAATTTCGCCAAAAGACTAAAGCCAAATAGGTCAGAATATTGGGACGGAAAATAAAGTTCCATCGAAGGACTTACTAGCTCTCCTACACCAGTGAAGTAGAGCCCATTGGCTCCCCAGACATTACTATCTTCATCACCCTCAACTGCCTTCTCAACTAAGCGGAGGAAGATACGACTCAAGTCCGCAATATGGATGTTACCCCATCGACTTTGACCAGAACCAATCTGCAAACCCCTTTGGCGCTTCAACGTTGCATTGGCTAGTCCTGGAATCTGGATACTGCGTTGATTGACAGGTCCGCGGCTCTGTCCGTAGATGATAGGAGGGACAACAAGCGCCGTCTTTACAATCGAGTTCTGCTCTTCAACTGAGAACATGTAGTTGTCTACAACACGGCTCGGGTACTTTTTAATTAGCGACTTGATAGACTCGATACCAGTGAGATCATTATAGATGATGTCACTACCCGAGCCAGAGACTCGCGACTTGTCGGCAAGTTCATCGACTGCCAATGCGCTAGCTCCCGATATTTGGATGTAGTAAGACGGCTTTGGACCCTTTGGCTTGTCGGACAGAGCTTGGTGGATTGTTTGAACACTCTTCAAATGACCAGTCGCCGCCAGGTCTGAAATGATGACAGTTAGCAGGGCATCTCTAGTAGAGTGGCATGTCCCGACTTACGAACAACGATATCGGCATCTCTCGCTTCTTGAGCGATAATATCTGTGTTGTCGAGTTCGCCATGGACGATTTGCACCTGATTATATGTCTTTGTAATAGTCTCACCCTTAGATATATCCCGGACTAATGCTCGGATTCTATACTGTGGGTGCGACTTGACCAGCAAGTGAAGCACATCACCGCCGATGTAGCCAGAAGCGCCGGTACTGGATGGGAAACATGTAAACTAAAGCCATGGACCTCAAGAGTGATTGCACTAACAGGAATATCTTGGTCATAGCTGATGCTGAGTGAGATGGGTATTTGCGACTGGGTTTGCTGCTTGTCCTTCCTAACACGGATCACATTCCCCCTCTAAGCGTGAAGTTGGTAGTTGGTATTGGTAATTAACAGGTCAACAGCTCTGGCCACCAAGGCAGTTCCTATTTATGTTCTCCCATGCTTCCTAAGCAATGGTATTCCCGGGCAAAGAGCAATAGTAATTAAACGGCTTAACTTCTGACCTTGCTTCCCCGATTTCTCGTGGGTTTCCGCTTGTCAGCGAGATGGCAGCGGCTATTATCGCTTTGAGTGGCGTAGCGGATTTCCTCATTTGGACCAAGCTCCGGGGCTTCCAGGGAACTCCGCGGACCGCTGATAGCCAATTAACTGGAGAACGTTACTCACCTATTTGTAACGCTCACGCATTGAGTATTTTCATTGTGGGATAAATAGTCATTAAGCACCTTCTTCTAAATTTGTCACCTGTTTGTATAATGGATAGCTCATATCCCTAACCTTGATGGGATAACTGATATTGAGGATTTGTTCATAGGCACCGCTTCTCAGTCTTGCTGGCCTACTGTTATTGCTCACAACTACCATTTCTGCTGCCCCTCATTTCTCCATGTCTTAGAGATCGCCGCCATCCTTAATAGTGGAAGCGATTTTGTTTCCTAACCGCTGTCTACAGCTTCTCAAATTCCTATATGACTCTTTGTCTATCTGTATTTGACATTGCTTAACTCATACTAGACTTGCCCTCCATCTGATCAGCTGCAATTTAGATTCCAATGATGCTTTTCTCAATAATTCAATATATTTCTCGGGTCAGGACTACTTTTCTGGTGGTCCGCTTTGTCTTTGCATAGAATTTCGGAGTGACATAGTGATGAGCCAGGTTGGTAAAGATGACAAGCACCTCGTACTCACGAAAGTTATTCTATAATGCGTCAGAAGTAACCAACGCCATCATAACTTTAATCTATGGATTCTGTCGACCGAAATACCCTCTGAGCCACCCTAGTCTGATCTCATTTGACTCGCCTTGCACATCCAGGATGAATGGGATATGCGAACTTTGCAGAAGTGGATAATTAGGTGACTTGGGGCCAGTGGTATGCATTCATGTGATATAAAAGCTTAAAATGTTAACTTTTTATGCATCTTTTTATATTATCATTGTTATATTATCATTGACTCAACTCAATCGCAAAAAATAATTTTATTACTATTTAAACACATTCGATTAATAAAACAACGGACTTGGTAATATTATTCAAAAGTATAAGAAGAAACTTTGCAATGCAATATGAAATTACTGCTGCATTTAGATCGAGATCTAGTAGTGGTCAGTACAAGTTAAATGTAAACAATTAGACGTGAAATGGGCATACCTCGATAATAGCAGGACCAGCAGCAGTGGTGCTGTCGGAGACGCTCTCCTTGCAGGTGGTCAAGACGACGTAGGTTTGACCGGCGAAGCCTTTGGGGATGGTCGTGGAGAAGCCACCATTAACAGGTTTTGCGGGAACAAAAACTGGACCAGTGACGGCAATAAAGGCAGCGTAAATTTGGGCGTCATTCTCAGCCTTCAGAGCGTAACCCTATAAAAATAAGCATTTACTTTAATAATAAATTGCAAGAACAGTGTTGATGCCAGAGCAATGCGTTCAATTGACTTACGGGAGTGAGAAGAGTAACGGTTGCGCCGGTGGTGACGGGCATGGCAGTCGTAGGAGCAAGCTGCAGCTTAGGGAAAGCTTTTACGGGCAGGGGTGGATTACTCGACGGACAGGAGGTGATAAATCCAGAGGCCAACGAGTATACCTCGTCTATGGTCAAGGGGGCGTCAAATGGCTGGGGAAATGGGGCTTCCTTGCGATTGGCGCGTAGGTAGGAGGAGTGACGGCTCTCAACAGTTAGGATAGAGCCAGCCGCAGTGAGATAGGTTTTACTCATGATGTCGGCAGCCGCACCAAGATAGGCAGAGACACCAACACCCTCGAGGATGGATGCCGTAGCTAGGAAGCTCGCTACGTCGGTCACGCCAAAGCTGTATGAGCAGGCATCGACGGGAGGAGCACCAGCAGCTAAGAATCAAATCAGTCGTGCTCCCTGAGTTTCATGCTCTTTAACAATAACGATGGGCGGGCCCTAACATACCTTTCAAAGCGGAAGTCAGAAAGGAGACGTGAGTACTCTCGTCCGTAGAAAGCTTCTGAACATTGGCATAGAAGGTGGAATCGTAGCCAGCTTTGGCGAAGTCGGCCTGCGTGAAGTTGGCGAGGCCTTGACGGTAGAAGGCGTCCTCGAGATGTTCCAGCGTCAGGGCATAGTTGAGTATATCAGCTAATGAAGTATTATCAGCCAAAGTGTCACGGAAGGCACAGAGCTTTTCTCTCTGTGTCCTCTAAATGTGAATGGCGGATAGAAGAATTATATACCGTCAGTAATGGAGGCACGCTTCTCAACGACTGGAGCCGCGGCGACGAGGCCAGCGGCAAAGAAAGCAATGGCAGCTTGGGAGAAGAACATGGTGGTAAATTAACAATCCTAGGCTGGCTGGGCCAAGTATTGATATGCGAAGTAGGTTTGAGGCGGAAACGAAGACGTTTGTGGAAAAAGCAGAGATGTGTGAAAACTAGGAATGTAAGGCTCAAACGATCTAACAAACTAATTTGACGACTGTTTATAACATAATAAAGACTACTAAATATGACTTTGGGGTATGACAGGAGTGTTGAGCGCGGTGGCTTCAATGCTGTGGCGGGTCGATGCAAGGGAGATCGTGCAGTGTGTTTTTTTGTTACAACCCTTTTCCAGCCCCGTCCCAAACACGTAGCGTTGTTGGTGCTACGGTCATTGCTAACTGGAAAATTGTAGTCTAACCCATATAATTAATACGACCCGGATGTTGAAAGTGCCGAGATTTGATTTCCTGGAACCCCGATAAAAGCGCGTACGAATGATATCACTGAACGGCGCCCTAATTAGGGTGGCGGCCACGAGAGTTGGTGTGCCCAGTACGACACTATCGGGTCCCTCAAGACTAAGGTTGTTGCTAATGAACGGATGTACGCTAAACCGAGAGGTTCGGCCTAGTAACAATGCCCAGGTAACTCAATCAGGAAATCTTGGCATGGCGATCAGCGACAAAAAGGGATGATTTTCCCTTTGGTTTACCTGCGCTACGTTCACCTGTCTCGGATGGCTGCGCTTCCGTTCTAAGATGGGCCGCCCGACGGCCGACGGTCAGATTCATAACGATTATAACCGCAAGTGTGCATTGTAAGTACGTATGTGGGTGGCGTTTATGATGCTTTTACGGAGTAATTACAATCTAATTGCCTTTATTTACCTGACAAACGAGTCTACCAAATCGTGTGGTTAGCATGGGACAGACTTCTTGTCGTAAGTGCGTTTTTCCCGGCCGCAGGTCCATACCGCATCTGCAGTAGAGCAACATGGAGAGCTGCGGCCACAAGGGACATGAATCATGACAAATGATATCACACTTCTAGGAGGCCAAGCGTGCGTTAGTACAGAAATAACACGCCTACGTACTCCATACATGTAGGTAGCATGGAACATTTGCAGGATATTAATGTAAGGCTGGGAAACCGTGTGTAGACAAGTAAGTATGCGCTCTAAATAATCCAGAGGTAAAGTGAGAAAGGTGTAATATCTGAAATCTGTAGCTCCCCTGGTGCCCGCGTGCCAGGCCCCTTTTGGTCATTGTCTGGGCCAATAGCAATACTACACATATTAATTTTCCTTTTAGGGATGACGAGGATGAGATTAGTCTTGACAAGGATTCATCGGACGCTTGCTGCTATGCAAGTTGGGCAAGAAAGTCGAGACCCTTGGCGTTATGTCACTATTTGGCCAGCTAGTCCATCGTCGTCCCTTTTATTACCTTTGTAGCCTTTGCCTCCCTCTTCTCTTCTGCTTTGAATCTCGTTCTTCTACATTATACGTTCGTTATTTTGTGATTTTCTCCCTACAAACCAAGTCGTCATTTCAATCGATTCCCTGCCATCATGAAGCTCTTCTACATAGTGGCCGGTCTGTCTGGTAAGTCTCTATCACTAGGAGGTGTGAGATATGCCTGAAACTCGTGTTTACATATACCTCTACAGCTCTTTATGGTGCTGAGGCAGCGATCGAGTCTACAGTTACCTGCAGTGCCTGTCCACCGCCTTCGTCGACGAACGACATCGTGACACGCTCTGCAGTGACTACACCTTCGTGCTCTGGTGCTTCGTTCACAATCATCCCTAACAAATTGGAGACGGGCTCTAGCGCCACCGCATCCACGGGCAACGGCACTGCTATTCCAACCGGCGTTGTGCCTGCTGCCGCTGGCAATAGAAACATCCCCGCTGGTATGGCAGGTGTTCTTGTTGTCGCAGCTGTGGTTCCTTACTTAATGTAACGAGAGAATAGAGGAGGGGTAGGTGAAAGCTTCTGAATCAAGTAACAGTTGGTGCCCTCCTGCCCGTTGTACTATTCTTCTTGTTTTTAATGCCTTGTTCTTAGTATTGCGGACTGAAAAGAGTACCTTATGGAGAGTAATAGCAGGGATGGTGAAGAATGACAGAGCTGTCAGTCCAGATATAAATACATGTACTGTTGGGATCTAATTACATATTATTTATAAAAGTAGAAGCTATCTCACTTAGGTTATTTTACTGCAGTGGATGTGCATGTATTGTTTGTCGTCCCGTTTCTGTCACTTCCCTCAAAAGAATATTGAGATATGTTGGCTTGCTACATATAAGCCTACCAGCGACTCAGTAAGCAGAGAAGTAGCTCCAAGTGTATAGTGTCTTTGATATGTGCGTCGGTAGGCACATATAAGAGGTGAGAAGATTCCAAGCGAGCTCGGTTTAGTTTCGGATTCTATTCTGTAACAATACCAACACCGACTTTAAAACGATGCAACCACTCTGGATTATCAGCTACCGTCTGATTCCACGGATCATCGCTAAAAGTTTTTTCAGCAAGCTAGAATAGTAATGGGATGGGTTAATTACTCACTCATCATACATTAAAAAGCGAGCATGATGCTGAATCTCCTTGTCGGATGGTACATGGCAATTCGGGTTATTCGGAGACATGATAGAAGTGACCCATCGGCCAAGCTCTCGACCCAACCACTTGTAGAAATTAGGATCATGAAGCCTATAAGATCCCATCTGAAGGCCATTGGGTTGATTCTGTGAGCCAGTATCCACTTCATGAACAGGCAATGCTCTTTTGCTCGCTTCTGAACTAGAATTGACTACTGTTCCAAAACTCACCAGCCCGTGGGCGAAAAGCTCTTCGCCCAATGATGGGCTTTTGGGTGGAATAAATGTCTGTGATGATGAGAGCATGCTGGTCCCAGAATTTGCGGGGCCATGTTCATGCCAAGTCAAATGTGGCTCGCTAAGCCAAGCTTTCTTTTTATGTTCAGTCCCATGGATAACCTCTTCATTAGATGCCTCGAGAGCATCAAACCCATCAGTATCCGTATATGGATGGTCTAGAATTGTGCCAGATGTAGTCCATGGAGTCCCATGCCGGATTAACGCGAGGGGTGCAGATGAGCTACTACTTTGGGTGGCGGAAAGATACGCACGTTGCCTAAAGTGGTTGAGCCAGTCAGTCGAGGGCAATTGAAGTAACGCCATAAACCACGCGTATACCAAGTCGGATAATGATAGTTTTAAGCTTTGCTGCATGTGTGTGAGTATTTTACAAGCCTCGACTTGTAATACCGCATTCGAAATGGCCGTCTGATTAACCATAGCCTCGGTAAGAACAAAATTATGAAGCTGCGCCTCAAGAGGGCATTCTTCGAATAGAGTTTTCTTTCCTCTAATCTCTAATGTTCGAAGCCTACCCTCAGACGGTGTTCGTATAGGAAGGAACTGCGCTTGAGTAGTAATAATCTCATTTGACAAGACTAGATCACGCAGCCATGAGGGTTGGGTGTCCACTTCTAATGATGATATCTCAGACGCAAAAATAATTCGGCAAGCTTCGAGTTGCATAGCGTCTTTACCAGGAATTTGCCCAGTCTTGTCCTGATGAGTTTCAACAAAGCACGAGAGCTCGACGACAAGTAGCTCATATGCAGTACGAGGGGATTCTGGTGAGATATCACTTGCTTCAAATGGAAACGGAGTGTTTCTCTCTTCGCCGAGAAGGTCTATGTCACAATTAGCTTACATCAAAGTCTAGAGAAAATGTGCGAAGAGGTCCTACAAGGTGGAATGGCGTTTTCAAGTGTATCTGTGATGGCATCTTCAAACCCCCAATCGCCCGTCCAATTAGCCATAGTCTTGCCCATTTTAAAATGGTCAGCTAAATGTTCAACTCGATCATTCCACGAATCCAAATAAATTCCACAAAATCCACAACGTGATTGAATTATTGTATTGGACGTTTTCCAGCCTTCCGTGACCGCGTCTATCAGTTTCGATTTATGTACCAGGTGTAAATGTTGTTTAAGGTGGTCCTTCCTATTAAATATTCGTTCTTGGCAAGAATTTGGGTTATGGCTATTTATATGGCTATCGGTTGGCTCCGATATACCACAGAAGACACAAGCCATCTGGCCAGTTTCGCCG
Source organism: Trichoderma hamatum GD12 (assembly GCA_000331835.2). Classification (NCBI taxonomy): domain Eukaryota; kingdom Fungi; phylum Ascomycota; class Sordariomycetes; order Hypocreales; family Hypocreaceae; genus Trichoderma; species Trichoderma hamatum. The sequence continues at coordinate 23,975 of ANCB02000420.1, read as the reverse complement.
TTGACGACGCGCGGTCCGTCTGGAGAGCACAGCCACCGCTCAAGGGGTATGTGAAGAGTTTTCTCATGCCGCTGCCAGTCATATTTGGTTTTGAACGATTCTGCACAGAAGGTGCATTGAAATGGATGGTGTTTGTTGCCCATGAGAGCTCTTCTCGGCCTTGGCAGTAGCCTGCGTCTTCGACGACGTGACCTGCTACGCACTGGAGCTGGGGCCCCCGCGAAAGAATCACTGGAACCATAGGAATAAATGGAAGCAAGTGAACTACCACTAGATGTCCCATGGCTATTGTCTGATGAGTCGTTGATAGACTGGCCAGACCCATCGTCTATGGGTTTCGACAAAGGCCAAGCTAGGTACTCATATCAGCGTGCATTCTTGTCTGTTATCTCAGCCAAGGAATCATTTTAGGTACTCACTTCGCGACGATTTAGCACGTTGGACTGCTTTAGCGATAGCAGTGACTGTTGCCGGCTCACTCTCAGGAGGAGAGTCAACCCAGCGTTCAAGAGGCCCCATAGTATGGTGATTACGCCTTGCCTGGACTGAAGGTGTATCAGGTCGTTTAGGTATATCTATCGACACTCTATCGGAATCAATTCCAGCTGTTGCTTTCCGGGGAGGCTGGATGCTCTGGTGCATCTTTTCTCGCCGCCTGGTATTTGCGAGCCAGTTTTTGATCTGCGTTTTAGATAGACCAGTCTGCTGTTGTAGTGTTTCTGTTTCTTCTTTACTTGGATATGGATAATTATAGTGAGTCTCAAACCACTTTGTTAGTAATTTGGATGATTCCCTAGAGAAACGTGTGCCTATCTTCGGTGGATTTGTAGTATTGAGATACGAGTGGCCAAGATCTGACCCTGCAGATTGGGTACCTAATTCCCAACTCGTATCTGGGAGTAGCGATAGAGCGGTGAAAGATTCATACGATATAGGGGTGAGATTTCCTTGAGAAAGATTTCCATCGGCTACAGCTGAACCGCTCTGGGTTGATGGAAGATCAGGCACGCCAGAACTGGTACTCAATGGAGCTACAGTGTGAGGTATACCTGGCGCCGCGGATGCCATATTTTCCAAAACCCAGAATTCATCGCTGAAGCTATCTTGAAATTCCGCTTGATCTGTAGTCTCTGAGTCGTAAGGTTGCTCCAAAATCTGTGTGCTTAAAATTTGGTTTGAAATGCTGCGCTGTGTGTTGTCGTCTTCATGGAGTGGCGGGTGATCCTGCTGCCACGAAATTAGAGAAGTGTCGGGATCTGGGGCGCCACAAGGCTGGGCAGATTCATTCTCAGCTCCCGCCATGAAATATAGATTGCAGGCAACTGATCTGTATATTTTTCAAACAACGGTATGAACTGGCGGCCATCCAATCCTACAGAACAGTGGGATTGGAAATTTGAAGACCCAAATCTAGGATCGGACTTGGCGGTTCGCCGCTTCGGATTCTTGGTAAATCCATCAGGACCCACTTTATCGATGGCCCACTTATTATTACCTGCGCGGGGCAAAAAAAAGTGAGCAGCAAAGTACCTATTATACAAGAGTTTCTCCAGTGAAGTAATACACGTCTGGAATGAATGAAGCATGCAAGCTGTTGAAAAAGTATGATTAATCAATATAAAAGGAAAAAGAAAATACACTCATTTTCAGTATTGTGGAAAGTAGCAGGTATATAAAAATTTATGAACGTTATGAAGAAAAGCATCATTACAGTACAGCAATGTATATATTATGCGAGTAATTAAAGCAGAATGTCCTTGAAAGATAGGTGACAAATAAGAAGCCTGGCCATGCCTAGTCAATACATAAAACTACCGTCTTGCGTGGGTTTCAAAAAGTACTAACCATTTGTCCAGTATTACTATCTCCTGACCAAGTGACACATTCCAGCTCTTCTTAAGCTCTATCAACTGCCCCGCAGTATAGGCTCTTCCAGAAGGATGATAAAATTCTGATTTTGAAAGGCACATTAACGGCGACAACAAATAGCATGCCATTATGGCAACTCTTTCGCTCGTTAGTCGGAGAAGCCATGGCATGGCGCTTGGCCAAAATTTTCTCCTCGGTCCGCTATTTAGGAACAGTCGTATCATTCTCACTGTGAGCCATGACTTTGCAGCATGTACAGCTGAGCACTGAATGGCTGCAAGGGATAATAGGCAGCCGCATAATTTGGAAAAGCAAGCTCCTTTGTGGCCGTTTGCTCGTCAAGCACACTAATCTGATGCTCAAGAGAAAGATATGCCTCTGCAGTAATATCATCATTGCCCAATCCAACACGAACTGCTATGAGGTGATCCATGAATTGGTTGAGCGATGCTTCCAAGCGTACATTGATACCCGTTTGCGCAGTATAGGCTTCCAACGCAAGCAATTCGCGCGGCGCTGGCTTGCATACAACTTGGTCGAATGTTATCGGCAGTAAGGGTAAAGAGAATACGCGCTCGGGAGGTAGTGCATTGGTGCCTCCCTCGCATGCAGAGCAGTGCCAGCGCACCGCACGTATGGATTATCCATGACGAATTGGACAAGCGGCCGCGGAAGATAAGAGATTCGAAGAGACCTAGGAGGAGAACGGAGAAGTGTGGAATCAAGAATTGCGAGATAGGGCTTGACGAGCTCGGCATTTGTTTGGGTAAGAAGCCGTGTATAATAATTCTCGCTAGCCATCCGGCTCACGGACGATTCCGGGCGTTCGGAAGAAATATAAGCAAATGCAGCGGCTCTTAGGGCGGATGAAACGGTATTTGAGTCACAAATATTGCTACCACAATCAGCCAGCTGGTTAGAATATTTAGAGGTGGGCACGAACCGATTTAAGAAGGCCGCCATTACCAGGGCTTAGCTAGCAGCGCCAAAGCTATTGGAATATAAATACTACTCTGCGTTTCGATGCTATGTGCCAAAGAAGCTCTTTTTTGGCCGTAGCTGACACTTAAACTTTTGTGATGCTCTAGCCACCTAGGCGGCTCCAACATGGGTGGTGAGTATGGATAGGTGTGTTTGATAGACTTTCGACGAGAGTTGAGAGACGGTTCAGTAGTCCCTCCTAAACAACATTATCTGTCTCATCGTGGATATATAAGTCAGAAGGATATCTATATTCCGGACAAGCGATAAATTTGCGAGCGCGCTGGAGGCATCCTGGCCGCCGCCTGTCACACTATAGCATCAAGCGTTATTACCCTTCAGCCAATGCAAACTTTCAGCGGCTGCCCACTCACTTTAGCACGCCTTGGACGGTACGCATGGCATGCGCTTGACTGCATTCCGGATCAAATCACTTCCTTTTTCAGCTAAATCCGCAATTCTCCCAGAGCAAAAGAAGTTTTAGCAAAGAAGAAGCACACGGTTACTTTTTAGCTATATGTAGGAGAAAAAAACCCAAAACAAGTGGGAAAGGGCGTATCTTAGGGCGTGTTACTGCACCGAGTGGAGCTTTTTACATTCACTATTACGTTGGTACTTATTTTCTACTCAATTTCCCAAACGGGATTTGGGGTTCTGCTAATTTAGGCACCTAGCTGTAAATTTACTACGGAACTTTGGTCTTTAATGCCTACTCGATTTCCTATACAAAGGTGCGGGATTCAACTAGATAGCTTCATGTAAAGACTCTTCCATCCAAAGTATGCCTTGTCCTAAATAGAGCTATTCTATAATTGTAACGACCAGACGATGCTCAGCCACAGCTCTAGGAGTAAAAGTCAAGATTAAAAGTCAGATCTTATGAGTATATATATTGGATCGCATTACCGAGTGAATCAGTCAACTTCTGAGTCCTACAATGTGTTTTCAGCACCAGTTATCCACCAATTCTACGACCAGAATAATGTATATCTTGAAAATGATGGAACTGGACAGCAGAGGTTGTGTCTCGATTATACAGCTCGTGATCTACACCCCGTTACTGCTCGTTGCGTTCATCATTTGCCGGAAGCAGGGCTTTAGTCGCTCCTCTGGCTAGATCTTCATTTTGCTTCTTTATTTTATTCAGAGTGCCAGTGCAGTATGCAGATTTGTTGCGTACGATCTAAAAAGCCCGTCCAAAGGCCTTTTCCAGGCTGACGCTACGCTTGACTCTATTGGTATTTCACCGCTCTTGCTGGCCACACTTGGTCTACTCTCCAGCTTGTAACTTCTTCTCTTGCCCAGTTGATTTCTCCCAAGGGTATATAGAGTGACATTTTATTTCTAAACGTATCTTCGATGAGAAAATCTTTTTCTTGAAACCGATTCATTTCCAATTAATTAGACTCGCGATTGTCCTTGCCATCATTCTAAGCACCCTGGAGGGCATCTACTCGAAGAATATAAATTATCCTAGTCACACGACAAAAATATCAATATGTATATATTGCGCCAGTTTACTCCTTTTTATTGGTTCCACAATCTATGTTTATAAGAGTATGTGCTGTTGCGTATTACTTCCTAAGCAGCCTCTCTACCGCTAATATTCGTCCGCGAGATGCATTCCATCTTAGCTGTGTTTCAACATGATTCGAGGTTCAGCGTTACGCAGGGATCAGCTAGAGTCTATGGAATAATGGCTGTTTATTACGGAAGTAGTTATTTGTCTGCTTTATACAACTCTAGGGCTACGCTTGGCGCCAGTGAATTAGATAGAAAAAGCTTCGTATACTACTCTACCAGACTTATTGCGATTACAATATCCTCCTGAAAAGTAGGAAAAAGGCGTAGGCTAAAGAAGCAGTATGGAAACTCTTCCATATAATTCATAATTGAAGTATATACAACAAAAATATTACTTCATCAGCTATATAATGATATATGCTACCAAATATGAATACGCGCCCTCATGGGGGAATATCAGCTATCTGATAAGCCGATGAAGTTCATGCCATACTTCGACCGATTGCTCAATTAGTCACTATCTTACAATGGAGGCTTTGAGAAAATCGCTAATATGTCTATTATAGTTTATACCATATATCAAATTACTACCTGGTAATAATGGGTTTGCTCCTAATATCACGCCTTCTATATACGAGTATGATGGGCGCCAACGTCAACAGTAAAGCAACTGATGCTAGCAATGTGCTCGCCCACTGGAAACCCAAACGCATGTACATCGGTTTCGCAGCTAGAGGGAGAAATGCCGCAAAGAGATTCTCCCCAAATGCAACGGCTGCGATGGCGCTTGCGGCACAAGCTGCGTATTCATCGGTAACATATATGGTAACAGCATGCACAACTGCGGTAATTGCAAACCCGGTAAGACTCAGACCTATTGCGGGGACAATCCAATGCGATTGGAAAATACCCCAACCGTACATGAAAAGCCCACCCGCAAGAGCAATAGCCGTGCTTGGAATTGAAAGGTACAAGATAGACTCGGGAAATGGGGCTCCTACGGTTTCCTTATTGGACGCTGCACTACGGATGTAGGCTTTGTTTTGTACCAAACAGGCTGCGAACCCTAGAAGCTGTCCTATCCCAATGCTGACTTGCACAATACCACCACTGGCCTCGGACCAACCGTAAACATCCGTGAAAACAAGCGGTACCGACTGAGTCGAAATAAAAATAAGGCCGAATGTGAATGAAGACCAGGTGGTCATGGATATGATAGTCGGCTCCGTAGTAAGAAGCACCGCACTACGGGAAATCGTTTCTGTGAGAACTCGCACTGGGGATTCCTTTGTCTCATCCCGATCAGCCAAAACGCCAGCTTTACAGAGACGACTATGGATAACAGAACCTCGGTTCTCTCTCATGAAAACGATGACGAGGGGGATAGAGGCGCCACAGATGATGAGTTGAATCCAGATGATCCTATCAGTATTAATAAAACACTCCAGCACCATTTACTTCGGAGTCAACTTACCAGCGCCACCCTAGCGGCTCCTCAACAGCGCCCAATACAGGACCCATTGTAACACCCAAAAGGAGTGAAATCACGTATACAGTCAAGGGTAATGCGCGCTTGGAGTGAGATGGAAACATGTTAGCAGCAATGCCATCAGCCGCATTCTGCAGGGTACCGCCGAAAACACCAGCAAATACACGGCAGACCACGAGGGTTGTAAAGTTTTCGGCCAAAGCTTGTGGTATGAGGAAGATGCAGAATAGAATGAAGGAGGTCTAAAGTATAAGCATATATATCTATATCTTGACATAAATAAGGTCAAGCATACCACATATCCGGTCCTCACACCATATGTATCCATCAATGGTAACGTGACCAAAGGGCCTACTGCTGCTGCGGCATTCCATGCAGTCGAAGGGAAAAAGCTAACTTCAAGGGCGCCATTCGACAAATGAAACTTGGATGAAATTGTAGTCGAAGCGGTTGTGATGGAGGTGGCATTAAGTCCAACAATAAATGTAACCCAACAGGCTACACCCATTGTTGCCCATTTTTGCCACAATAGCCAATTGAATGGATTGGCGGGGTGCTGAGTCCATTCAATCGCATAGTTGGCCGTAAGCTGGGTTGAAGCTGGTTGTGATGGAGTGCTCGACTCTTGCGGCAAAGACTTTTCTTGGCCCATGACTTCCAAGCTGTAGAGAAGAGATAAAAAAGTTCTCTCGCCTCTAGGTTAGGAAATGGTCTGTATTTACGGCCGGTTCTATAAATATCCGGCTTTAGAGGCGTCTGGTAGCATCACCTGAGCGATCATGTAGGTCTTGTACTCGGAAAAGCGTGTTAGGGGGCGTTTAAGCCGCTAGCAAAACGAAATGCTGTAGGCCATTATTTCGATATTGAAAAATTCATGAAAGGGATTAAAAGCAGTTCGTCACATTTACAACCAGAACCATTTGACGGCCTCGGATGCTGTAGGCCCACATAGCTAATCACGCGCAATAGAGGTGGCCCCGCCTGTTGTTGTAGTACGCGCCTTGTGGACGCCACTGCGGACAGAAAAGGTCCTACAGGACTGACTAGCAGTGTCAGGGTCGGTTATACAGAACACACCGGTGTGTGTCATGACACGCGTATCTACATCAACCACTGCATCTTAACCCATCATAGGTATAAGGTGGTGAACCCCCCCTCCTACTATTTGATGGAGCATCTACAGGGTGAAGCCTACTGCATTTTTTTTTTTTTTTTTTAGCATAGTTGTCGCGGGGTTGAGGAAATGCAAGAGACATTACAGGTTCGGCGACAAGCACTAAAATTTGATGCGAGTAGTATTTGTTTTGTGCTAACCTGCCAACGAGTAGAAATGTCCAATGGCCTTGAATGAGCTATGAAAGCTTAGTGTACGAGCGCAGCAGTATATGATGCAAGAAAGGTCGACAGACATATGTAATGGTTGCGATCGGAAAAGCGATTCACTTTTTGGTCGCTGCAATAAGGTGGGTGTATGACACTTTTGTTCTTGCCACGATAAACGTATCTAATTATATAAACCTGTCCATTTTCCGATTCGCCAAGCTCTCTGTTGGAATAACAAGGGACATAAAACAGATTGCAAACTGCTTCGAGACACTGACCTGCAAAGGCTATTATTGCTTTAGTTGGAAAGTTTTACAACATACCATACATTCAGGCGAGTCAAATAACCCGCACTCTCGGATATTTTTTATAAAGCATACGCTTACGCTACTGCAGGAGGCAATTTTGTTAAACAGGCTCAAAAAAAAAATTAATTCTAAAGGATATGTAATAGCCTCGTATTTTAATGTATCATTCTTTTTAATTTTATTCTAAACTTCACTTGGTATCTGATTCTTTTCTCCAACAACTACAAAGCTTGTGCTGCAGATTTTCCAGCAAGACGACCAAATGTTAAACAGCGGAGGGCACTGCTGCAGGGAGGGTCTATGACAATTGTTAGAATTTAGTTGTCAACGTGGATGAGGATAGTAGCAGAAAGTCATCGCGGTAGTCGGCCTCTTTGTGTTCGACCGGGGGGCAACCTACTCTTCCCAATAGTTAGTACATATTTCTCTGTTAAGGGAAAATCTCAAGATTGATAGCTTACTTCATTGTAATAGAATCCGCTTAGCTCACCGGCACAATACAATCCTACATTTCACAGATTAGCAAGCAGCCTGGTATAAATTCACAAACCAGAATTCGTTGATATATATATATATATATCGCTTTTTATATATATGGATTGTGAAAAAGAGAGCGTCCCACCTGGAATAGGCGCGCCTGTCATGGAAAGGACTCGAGACTCAAGATCGACCTTGAGTCCACCGAATGTGAAAACAGCCTTTGCAGTAAGTGGGTAACTAAAAAAGACTGTCAGCTATAGGAGTCATTGCTTGACATTTTGCGGGAATTATACCCAAAGAATGGGGCCTCTTTAATTGCGGCAGCCCAGTTGCTCTTGTTGGGGGTTAGGCCAGTTGTGCTCTTTCCATCAAGGACCGTGGGGTTAAATTCTTTGTCATTTATCCTATGGATGAGTGGTTACTATAAATTCAAGGGCTATGTAGATGTATCACTTACGATGCATTGTATTCATCAACAGTCTTTTTTAGCTCTTGCGGATCGAGGCCAAGTTTCCCCGCAAGATCCTCAATTGTGTCACCTTTCTCTGGTTCCAGATCGGTAGTATCATAAACCCACCCTGGTCGGAATCGGTCCATGATAGTGGCATCGGTGATACTAGTAGTACCATTAGTAATACAGGCTAACCGTGTATACATGTTACCCTTCTCACAAGTATGCCTTCTGATTCTGGTCTGAAATTGATTTTAGTCGAGGTTATCGAAATCCAAACATGCTTGTCGCTTACCTCGCCATGTTTCGTATGCAATAACCTCGCAAGTAGCAAAAAGACTGCCTACATCAGTATCAAATTACCGAAAACCTAGATTCGCACATACGATCGGTTGCCTTCATCGTAAAATCTTTTAGAGTGCCTTAGTATGGTATGTCAGCTTCTTCTCTCATCCGCGGCAAGTGCTTGGACACATACTCGTTAACAACGATACCAAAGCTGTGGCCCCAAATAGTCGCTTCAGGTTTCAAGGAGCGGGTATCAACAAGCTCGCACTGCTAGAACTTAGCAAACCTAAGCTAAAGTTCCCAGGGAAACACTCACGTGCAGGCCATGGAAAGAGCCAGCTGTTGCAGCACCAACTTCTAAGCCCATCTTTAGGCCAAAACCAGTGTTGTACTTCAGGCCGGGAGCAACTAGCTCAAGCTGCTCTGCTCTGGGGCCGATATATCGTCCCATCCTTGATAAGGGTTATTTATATATCGTATAAACTCGCGTTGTTTACACTCACATTTCCCGATTACCCTCGAAACCGCCGCATGCTAGCATGACTTGCTTTCCAAATACCTCGGTGAAGTACCCGTCCTTCTGCCGAACTTTCACACCCCGAATGGTGCCATTTTCATGGGCCAAGAGCTGCTCAGCATTTGTTTCCCACATAATTGTCACGTTGGGGAACGATCGGATATGTTCCAGCAACTTGAGAATGATGGCAAACCCGCCACCCTAGAGAATGATCAGATACTTATTATCATAATAATGTTCCGTGAATACCTACATCTGCGTTACTGAAGTGCTGATCTAATAAAAATTTCAAAATTTGCCCAAGCTAAAGATATGACGGAAATAGCTCACCAGTGTGGAATCCAAGGTAGATATTTTTCTCTTCGTGATGCAGTAATTTTACTCCATCTATCAAGAAGCGTCAATTGTGTCTGACAAAAATAATAAACACATGAGTTTGCTCACGATCTAGAAGATATTGGACCGTATGGGGAACCTCTATCTCTAATTTCTCACAATATAATTGGTCGGCAAGCCCGTTGCTATGATAATTAGAGGATAAGCTCTTCAGCTGGGTTGGACGGCGAACCTGACAAGCTAGTTGCTGGTAAGCTACAGGCACGGCAAATTTGGTTATGCTGTCTCTCACCTTCATCTCATTCTTGAAATCACTGTCAAAATTATTATCTGCAAATTTAATTAGCATATATGGCTGCTCCATTTTCATCACCTCATATGCACCTCTATCCAGCCGAAAGAAGGCTGGTGTCCACCTGGAAAATTTCTTGTCAACACATCTACTCAACGGATACCCCCAACCTACGCGTTTCATACCTGCTTGCACCGCATCTTTCTCCATCTTTACCGGCTTCGATTAAAGCGACTTTGGCAGTCTTGCCCAATTTTCTTGCATCTTCGAGAAAATTAAGCGTCGTCATAGCACCCTGATGACCACAAATAAGTGTTTAAGACTCCCTTCCTTTGCCTCGGATCCCAACTCTAGCAGACTCACAGCAAAACCAGAGCCAACCACAATGAGGTCATACTCTGTTGGATGCCCTGTTAGGCCTGTCAAGCTCTGGTTGGTGAATGCCATAATAAAAGATATTTTCTTCGGTTTAATTAATTTGCAGAGCCCAGTATAAGCTTGGAAGAAAGACGGAGAAATGTCAAAGGAGATAACTATTTATACTATATATTGCGACGTCGTCGATATTATCCGTGCCTATATCCCCGTCTATCCAGCTGCAATCTATATTAATAAGAAGCATCCACTCGGGAAGTTCGGGATAGTCTCTATTTTGTTGTCGATCTTGGGGCTCAGCTCACTTTGCTTTGATGTTAAAGTGGGACAGGAGTAAATATACCCCAATTATATTTCTTCTCAATTTGGTGGCTGAATGATGATTTTGTCAGGCTTTTTTGAAGAGCCCACCTTAATCATGCGCGGGGAACCAACGGCCCCGTCCTTCCCCGGTTTTAGTCTACGTCTACGGGGAGATAGGAGTTCTCGCTGCTAACTATTGCTGGTATACTCCACATATCAATATTAGTCATTGGCAGGAGCTAACAAGATTATTAAGCAGATTGAGTGACTTTTAGACAAGCCATTGAAGAAGTGTATCGTAGCATAACAAAGTGTCCCAAGTAATTAATTTGTTATTTCAATATGCTTGAGATCACTAGAAACCTTCGTTTTTGAAAGATACTATTTGATACATAGAGTTTTAATATCTTTTTGTAAAAGGTGATAAGAGCTAACAATGGTAAATACTCCAGGTAGTCTAAGGAAAGAAGTAATGTAAGTTTATGATTGTAGAGGTACGGAGTATAAATTGAGGGGTATGTCTCACAATGCAATTCTCAGGAACAATCCTAGCGGGACAAAACATTGATCCTGAAGCACCGATATAGTCGCCAGACCTGCACTTATTGATAGAATCTCTTGTAAGATCAGCGATATCCAAACCACCAATATAGGCAGTTGCCAAGGTAAAGTGGTTAGTGGCCTCGAAGCAACATGTTCCGACCCAGGCGATAGTTCGGGAGCCGGAAGCTGAATAAAGATCCCACTCTTCGTTTCTTGACATTAAGACATTATAGATATAAAAGCAGTCGAGTATTAGCGGAGATCCACCGCTGGTAGCGCAGACAAAGCTGGAATCACCGCAGAAGCCTTGAGGGGTTCTCGCGGAGAGAACGCTTGCCTCCGTGGTGTTCAAAGAAGTCCTTGAAAGCCCTACATCTTTTGGGTCATATCTGGAGAGAGCTTCATCTAGTTCTTCTGGTGTAAGGAGCTGATTTACGTCGAAGTCGAACCCAGCAGACCCAGTGGCTTTGTTGTTTAGTTCTGGCGCTGGAGCTGCGGCTATAGAAGTAATAAGCTGCGTCATTGTAATGACAACCTTGAGAGAACGAGAAATCATGTTGATTAGACAAACTTTATGGATCTTTCCTCAGAAACCTTTTAATAATAGAACAGTAGTCTGAGTGGTGTGTTATAATGAATAATGAAGTAAAGGGCAGCTGAAATTTACCTCAAAGCAGAGGGGCAGACCTTCCTTTTATATTCGTTGAATTTACCACTGAAAAGTCCAATTAATATCTCGAAGTTCGTATTGAATCCAATAGTCCGCAAATGCCAATACTCTATTGAATCCTCTCGCAAAGAAAAAGGCAAAGAAGTGTTCATTTGGGAGAAAGCTATTTTAATGTGGTGTTCTGCGTTGATTATTCAATTGGTAGAGTGTGGCAAGAAGGATTCTGGAACTATTGTCGAAGGATTATAGTTAATTTAGGCTTGTTGAAGACCTTCCTTTCTCAGGTAGCGCTACTGTTAAATAATATCAATACCTATAACCTTTCTCCACTAAAGGACTAAAGGATTTCACTCCTAGAATTGTTGTATGTAGCTAATGTAAGTATTGGCGTCTAGATATCAGTTATTGTGAATGCCCTCGCCAAAAGAAAACAAGACTGCGTGCTTCGATTGACCAACCCATTCAAAATTCTGAGAGGGCTAGACAGGTCAAATATTCCCCAGCCGGAATTTTTCCGCTTGCAAATATTCTATTAGAATTTCGTATATCAGTTCATTTGCCCACTCCAAGGTTAATACTACGATATATTTTGTCCCATACGTAGTACATCGTTTCCCATCTGATGTAGATGCTTGGTAATCTTTTCAAGGAATGATACATCCCATACCGCATACAGCGCTTTATCATGATATTGCCGTTAGACACGGACATTGGTACCTTTGCGTTTAACATCCTCGTTGCGAAGCGGCTGGTGCAAGGCAGCAATAAAATAGACAAGGAGCTTCGTAGTCCTTGCCATTCAGATCGAGATCCATAGCCTGCCTGTATAATTGACCTCTATTCCGGCAAGCATGCTTCTGACGTCAATGCTAAATTCACTTTGGGGACAGGAATGATCAATCTATATCGCACAGATGTGAAGCAATTTGGCTTGAAGCCTAAACTTAAAATACAAAAGCAGTCGAATCCGTAAAGCCAGCCGCGGGGTATCTGGAAACTACTTGAGCTAATTGCAAACTTAGAATTTAAATTACTCATCTGTGACGACGTCTGATTTGCTAAAATTGAGAGCTTTGTGTAATGATATATATCTCAGCGTTGGCCGCTTTGGTCACGTCAAATACTTAATGTACTATCGATCAGAGTTGGATACCCTCTTTGTAGCAAGGAATAGTGCAACGAAATTACTACTTGTTCCGAGTTAGCTGAAACATACGTTCTGACGCAGCAACATAAAGTGCTGTTCCAATATCAGGCAAAATGTGCAACATGATGCCCAACTACGAAGTCAGATTGCAGCTTGACCCAGCAAAGGTGCTCAATTCCGAACACGAGCCGGTGTCGGCCGTCCTGGAGAGCTTCACAGTGTCAGAGACTGGCTTACAAATGAATGTACAGTTTTTGGACAAATGCTCCAAAGATATTTACGATGCCGGGTGGTGTGTGCGAATGCGCAAAGTGGAGAGTAAATCTCATCTTGAACTGACATACAAAAAACGGTACGAGATTGTCAATGGCAACATTGACAAGGTGCTCAATCGGGCTAAGGATGACGGATTTGATGGTGGAGACACAAAATATGAATCACAAGTTGAATGGGGCTATACGAAACAGACGCTCTCTATCAGTCGGCGGAAAAGAGTTTCGCATCATGGGAAAACCGAGCTGGAACTCCCGGGATTGAATGAATCGCAAAAAATGGCAATCAAGGAAGAACCTAATAAGTTTGAGGATTGGGGCCCAGGCGATGATTGGGGTACTAAAACACTGGCAAAGGCGATAGTATTTGGCCCAGTTCTTGCCAAACGCTGGATCGGCAAATGGAATGGTATACAGGTATATATTGAGGTTTGGCCGATACCTAATGCCGAAGGGATGGGAAGCGAATACATCGTCGAGGCATCATTCAAGACGGATAGCTATAAAATTGCATCAGCGGAGCGCAGCAATCTCACCAACCGATTGCAAGCGCAAGGTTGGATTCTTGCAGAAGACTCTCTAAAGACAAAGCTTATTCTGGACCGATACTCATGCTCCGATAAGGGAACTGACAATGGAGACTAGAAGCTTCTCACAGCGAGGCAGGGATTTGAATGGCTTGATCATATCTTTGAGATGTTCCGGTATAAATCTAAAGATCATGGGCCAATACTACAGGGCGGCTGAATATGCTTCTGCAGAGGTTAGTTGAGTTAGCAATGGTAACATCGCCGGGATTTCACAACGTAATTTTCTCGTGACCGCAATATTTTGGACCAAATTCTAGTAGTCCAACTGGTAAACAGCCAAATTCTTATAAATAAACAATATACTCTCTCGCCTGTATCGCTGCATTACACAGGAATGTATATTTCAGATCAGCCTTATTGGTTTTGACACCTCTTACAGCATGACAGACATAAACATTGTAAATCCAAACTATAATTCATTTTGCATTTTCCACAGCGCCATCGCATCCTCTCATCAATTTGGAGCTATATCTTTGGTGTCACTGCGGTTTGAGGGAACCATTGACTAAAGGTTACAATTTGAGTGAATTTAAAAACCGGAAAACGGAATATGCAGCTCGCTTTCGAGCGGCTCTAATATTACACTGTTCTAACCTGCTTGACACTAGGTCCGTATGTTTTATTACTCTCATTCTCCCAATGCCTCTTCCGTGTGCATTCGTCCTTCTTGCTCATCTCTAACTCGCTGTCGACTAATCGCAACAATGACTCGGCAATATCTTGAGGGAGGCCTTCAGATATTGCTAATGATAGCATCAACAACTCTTCATCGCTTCTGGAACAGTACACAATGAGCTTTTCAGTCACAGCTGAGAGGAATCGAGCTCGTTTTAGATCAGTTGCCAATCTAGTCGTAAGGCCTTTTAGTTCTGTACAATAGGAAGCTAGCACCGATTCTTCTGGACGTGATCTCGCAAGGTTTCCAAACGCAACCTCGGCATCTGAGTCAACAACGCCGGCATGTGGAACACCGAGACTTGCGTTCGCCCTGAAGAAGGCGTCCAATGTTCTAAGATAGCCGTCGAAGCACTCCTCGCCAAGGAATCGGGATAACGATATTTTTAAGAAGTGCGAGAAGACTGTGTGAGCCCCAGAACGATTTAGGAGAGCTTTATTGGGATCTGCACCATGGGACATCAGAAGATCGAAGAGGGCATTGTTCAGAGAATCGTTCCATCGTAGAGCGGGAAACATCAGGGGTCCTGACAGTGTGTTGAAGACAGACATGGTACCGCGAGCGAAAATTACCCACGGAGATGCTGGCTCAGAGAGATCTGGGGCTCTGACTCGCGGTAGCACATTTGGATCCTCTCCGCGCTGAAGGATGATGTTTAGGATCCCAGCCACAGGAGCTGGACTCTCGCCACAATTAAGCGACATGGGAGCGAGGGCAGCGAATAGTGGTGATTCGTCGAAGATGTTGAAGAAATCAGGCTGCTCACGAATTTTCTTTCGGACATATGATGCCAAGTTATGCTTGAGCAACTCCTCACGGAAAGGCAGCCCAGGGTTACAAATCTCAGAATTGACCCCTCTGATGGTGATGTTCCCTGCGCACACCATGGCTTTGATGGTACCTTCGTATCTATCCAACAGGATTGCTGTCTGCTGGTAATGATGGTCTGATTTCAGTGCCTCCGCTGCGTAAATCAGAGCCTGGTTTAGATGTGAGATGAACGGTCCGCTGTTTAGTCCCTTCCCATGTCTCATGATACCTGCGATAATTGAGTTGTCGTGGTAGGTAGTTTTGAGAAAACCGAGATATGCAGTAGAAATAGATATAAAACTATTGTAGTCGTCTGGGAGTTTGCCGCGCAAGTATCCCTCCATATCTTTTGTCAAGACGAAGTCTTTCACTGTCCGGTGGAGAAACTCAACCCTGAGATCTACAAGCTTCAGTAAGCCTTTTGCTTTTTCAGTTATGCTGCGACTTGTCTGCTCCCTCTGTCTTGATATTTGCTCTACTGGTCTAAATCCTATCGGGCATCGATAAGCATAGTCGTACTCTTCAAACTGTCTTTCCAAATGCCAATAAAGGTCGATATGAAGAGGCTCTAATGCGTGAGCAGCGGATTGCAAAATCCCTGCCGTCGTAGCGTAATCGACTGGATTTACGCTTTCTAACATATGCTTGAACAATTGCTCTAGGTCGGTCGGTAACTCACTGAGACGTTGGCTCAAGTCTCTGATTCCCTCGCCGTTTGATAAACGTTCTCGTAGAGATCGAGTCACAAAGAAGGCCCAAAGAAACACACCATCGGCTTGGGTCACGATCTGTTCTATAAGCCCAGATTTTTCAGAGTCTTCTGTTCCAGACTCCATCCCAGCCCACTTGGCGTGGGCCCGAAGCTGATCCCCTACAAAATTTAGGATATCGTTTCGAGTGAGTTGGTGGATATCTAGTCTCTCTCTGCTTTCGTCGCCGAAACTTCTTTCAAATATAGTCCATGGACGACTAGACACACACATTTTGATATGGGGAGAATTGGCCATATCCCGAAGAACGTTACAGAGTTCAGTATGGTCACTGTCGTATTCGTCAAGCCCATCAATGAAGAAGCACATTTTCAACGGCATGTTATCAGCTGATGCCAACGCTCGAAGCGCAGCTGAAAGCTCGGGAATAGACCATGGCTCCGCAGCGGTCTGCCAGCGTCCAGCTTTGGCAGCATCCCAACGATTGGGACTTATCAGAGGGACGACTGACGGATGCTTATGGCAAACATCGAAAAGTAACGACTGAAGAAGCCCCTGCCATGATTTCTGAATTGGCGTTCCCGCAATCCAAAAGAAATGCACTGCTACAGCGAGCTTGTCTGCAGAGCCGGCCCAGTGCGTAAGCAACTCTTTTGTCTGAAGGTGTCTTGCGACAAATTTCATGAAGGTAGATTTCCCAGACCCAGGTTTGCCTGAAACCCAGAAGGTGCCACTTCCAGACCTAAGCCATTGCGAAAGACGCGAGTCGAAAGCCCACTGGAATGTATTCTTGTGTGCCTGTGGAACGGAATCATGACGCACTGGTCGATTAGCATAGTTCAGACTGGTGACGATTCTATCTGCGAACATTTTGTCCTCAGCTTCGATTAGACTGGTCAATCGATCAATGAAGAGTTTGATATCAATATCCGTAAATGAAGTAGAGCCCCCCGTTTCCAGATTTGCTGACCGTCTTTGAACCTCCAATCTCAGATTGTCCATGTTTCGAGAAATGGAGTCAACTCGGGACTCATGCTCTGGTCTGAAATGCTCTCTGACATCTCCAAACGATTTGATGGTTTTGTTGAGCTCAGAGATCCGAAGGCTGGCATTAAGTGTCAATAACTTCCAAGCCGTTCACTTCATCTGAAAACCGCGTCGCTTACCTGAGAATGGAACTGACATGTCGCGTTACGGCACGATACACCTGTTTTATATTATCTGGGCTGAAGCTTTCTTCTAGCCTATGTCGGGCATTCATGTCTAGTTTCCAAGGTCGATGCCTATTTCCTGGAATATCGCTGGGTATGTTTCTGATACCCTCGAGAGCCTCCCCGGACCTTTCCAGACAAGAAGTGGCCATGTCTAGCAATGCCAGTTCATCATTCAACAGCGGCGATGTATTCACGGGCAATTGCTGCTGCAATGAAGCGCAGTTGCTGGAGAGCGCTACCCTCAGATTCTTAAAATTCCTGAGTGCTAACGCCTCCTCATTTTCTTCGAGTGATGAGGTTTTGGATGCATCCGAAGTCGAGAGTAGCTCTACACTTAGCTTTGTGACAGTGAGGATGTCGCCCGCGACACTAAGCGCCGAGATGACATCCATGATTAGTTGCTGTGCAGAGTGTGAATTAAAAAGATATGGAAGCTTTTTTTTTTTTTTTTTTTTAACATGAAAGGGAAAGCATTGTCAAGCGATGTTAGTTGAAGTTGAGGCTTTTATCATATTGCAGCCCGACGTAGAATAGCGCCTGGACATCAAAAAGAGTCACTGGAGCCCCAGTTTACAAAATCTCCCGTCCCATGAAACTACTTAATTTTATTAATTTTTATAGTCAATCACTCTACACAATACTAAGAATAGAGAAAGTTACTATTAGCAGTAACTAGCGAATACTACTAATAAGATTGCCAGGTAGTTATTGGTATTATGATACAAGCTCAGAAGATGTGTTCGTGAGCGTAAATTTATAACAAAAAACGATCTTAGGCATATGCTCGCGCCCTAGCCACACCAACACTTATATATAATTGAACGAGTTTTGTGAACGGGGGAACGCAGACTACCCAACATTTTGGAGGGGCATACAACCAAGGTCTCGTGGGTAAGGTAAGTTGTAACAGGTGGGGATATTTCAGAACCATGTCGGGAAGACATGCGCCGCGGAGTAAACAATACTTGGCCTAGTCAGGGGTGCAATGAAGGGCTGGCACCACCAACTTTAACGGTCGTTGCTTTGAACCCCACCTCCCAGTCCACTTATCCAGACACAATATTAGTTCGACGACAAATTATACCACATCCCACTCAGCAAAACTAGTCCGATGATGGTGGCGCTTCTTACCGCTAACAGTCATCAGGCCAAAGTAATAGATTTCTCTATTGGGCATCCTCGGCAACGGCTATCTCCTTCCTCCCGACACGCTCCGCGTTCCAATTGATATTGGACTAAGTCATACGATTCTCCGTTATATGTCGTTCATGGCTTGGCCGAGTCCTAGGACATCTCAGTCCGCACGGTTACGATTGAGTTGGTAGACGGCCAAAACATCTAAATGCTGCTGTACTATGCGCTTATCCCTGCTACTGGCACAAGTACTTCATCTTCAGCCACCTTTCCCCACAATGACTACACCATCACCAAAGCTGCCATTTCGGAGCTGACAGTTTATTATGGCCATATCCGTCATCATCGCTACTGGTGGACCAACTGGTGTAGAAGCAGCAGGATAAGTTGGCTACTTCCACAATGGCTCCGCGGGCTGGTTTGGCTCCCGATCCTCCGAACGCAAGACTCAAGCGGCTACCGCAACATTCTGTTTGTTAGCGACACGGATGAGATTTACTATATCCAAGCTGGCATCATCTAGCATATGTAGCAAATGGTTGAGACTAACCATCTCCCTATGACCTCAAAATAAACATATGGACTACGACGATCCTATCTACAGCGTAAAGGTTTTGCAGGCGATAGCGACAAACAAGTTGAAAGGGAGCCATGCCACACAACGTCAGTGATAAAGTGATGGGGGTCAACGACCCAGCCGCAGAATGCTTAATACCACTCGGTAGCTCGCAGACGTTCTGAACCATTGCGACCATACTTGCAAATTATAAGGCCCTGGTGTAATGTTTAGAAGCGCCGTTATTGACAGCTTAGTCGTTGTTGGATAAAGCTGCTCGGGTTACGAGGCAAGAATTCCCCGAAGAGAGGAAGGAGATCGCCGATATCTCCCTTCTACAACCAAAAATGAAAGCAATCCCGCGGCCGGTCACTAGTAAACCCACTAAACTATGTCATCCAATACTAAGAAGTCATTATCGCTCTGGGAGCCGATCTCAACATTCTTGACCAGTAGAGGGAGCAGTTAAGAGCAATAACAGTTTAGAACTGCCAACCCTTCATTCACTTAATACCCTGGAGGCTAAAGTATGACGAATTTGCCGAGACAGTCGCTGTATTTGTGCGTTTCAAGGGGAAAGTGGCTTGACAGCTAAAAGCCGGCATTCGAAGCTTCAGTTGAAAGGTGAGACTTTTCAGATAATATAGTATGCAGGCAAAAAGGTAATATGTAGTCTTTTCGCCTGAACGATACGGACGTACGAAAGAGAGAATTGCCAATTTCGCGGGAACTGTACGTTATTGTAACTACCGTAACCTTAGGTGGGCACTAGGGATAAAAGCCGGTATTACCGAAGTCCGCCATGTAAATTAGTAAAAGTCAATCTAATATAAGGATGTTACTTTTTTAATTTCTAGTACTGAACTTCTTAATGCAGCATTTTCAATTTTATATTGCAGATGATGTGTTTTTATTGTAATAGCTTGATAGTTCATTCTTGAGAAATATGTAATTCACCGAATCTCGGAACTCCGACCATGCGACGCTGAAATCTGAAATAGCTGACTCATCTTGGTTCCGGAGATTGAGTAATTAAGCGACATGGGATTTCACGGTGAATGTTTTGTGTGATACTTTGCTTCGTTCAATTGGGTCAAACATGATCCCACAGTTAGACAACTAGGGAGAATGACGTCGGGCTTCTCGGCTTCGGCATTTTAAGAAGTGCTAATGTTGATTCTTTATGTCATGAATTATCGCGATTTACAATAACAGCAGCCTGTGAATTTGGTGGAGGTAATGTCCTTTGTATATAACAAGAGAAGAAGATCCAAGATGAAACTTTTCCCTTCCTTAAGTCTTCGGGCGCTTTATCTTACTATACTCAGCCATGGCTTGGATATTAAAGAGCATCTCTTTGCTTTCATTCGCTGCGTGTGCAGTTTCGTTACAGACGCATATTCATGATGAATCTTTTGTACCAGATGCAGTGCTCACCGTCACTCATGAAAATATAGGAATTGGAGGTATTGAAAGATATTCAGCCCTTGTGAATGGGTCTCTGCCAGGTCCAACGCTTTACCTTCCCGAGGATAAAGTTTTCTGGATCCGAGTTTACAATAATATGAAAGACGAAAATCTTACAATTGTAAGTAATGCTCCTGTCCCCTAGTTGTTAATGTTGACTAAGTAATATCAGCACTGGCATGGGCTTTCTCAAGCAGCTTACCCATTCTCTGATGGAACACCGCTTGCTAGCCAATGGCCCATCCCGCCTTTACACTTCTTTGACTATGAACTCAAAGCACCAAACGGATCAGCTGGTACCTATTACTATCATTCACATGTTGGCTTTCAAGCAAGCACTGCGACAGGAGTCATTATCGTACAAGACCCTCAATCACCGCCCTACGAAACAGACGGAGAGAGAGTCGTTTTCCTTCAAGAATTTTGGAATCAAACGGACCAACAGGTTGTTAAAGGATTGGAGTCTACGCCTCTTGTCTGGACTGGAGAGCCCAACGGATGGCTGATCAACGGAAAAGGCATAAGCAATTATGGTATCGTTGATCCGTCTTCTGCAGCTCTTAGTGTCATTGAGGTTGATCCAGGGAAGACTTATCGATTCCGATTTGTTGCAGCAACCGCGTTATCACTTGCTCAGTTTGGATTTCAAGATCATAATGAGTTTGATATTATTGCCGCTGATGGAGTTTATACCAAACGCCAAAATGTGAGCGTACTACAAATGGGCTCAGGCCAGAGATACGATGCACTCCTCAAAACCAAGACATGTGATGAGCTAAAGAAGCTCGACAAGCTTGATTTCTACGTTCAGTTTGAAAGTCGAGATAGAAACGCCGTGGTGACGAATTATGCTATTCTTCGGTACACCAATTTGTGCGGGCTCCTGGGTGCAGATGGGCTCCCCACATACAAAAACCCTAGTATTTCTCCTATCGAGCTTCCACCAACCATTAATGGCTACCTTGACTATCAACTACAACCACTACAAGCCGATAATGAATTCCCATCATCGCCCGAAGTCACTCGCCGCGTCATGATCAACATTCAACAAATTCAAAATGGCTACTATCTCTGGTCACTCAACAATAACACCTAGACTGAAGACGGATCTGATCCCTTGCCTCACACAACCCCTTCAGAGCCATACTTGGTCGCTCTTTACGAAAACCAGACTCAGTATTTGCCAAACTACCAGGCTGCTCTAGCCAACAACGGGCTGGACCCTCGCACCAAAACTTATCCTGCTCTCCTCGGAGAAGTCATTGAGATCGTTTTTCAACAATATGGAGTAGCTGATTTTGTTCCTAATACCAATACCGGCGGGTCACTTGATACCCATCCTTGGCATGCTCACGGCTCTCACTACTGGGATATCGGCGGCGGTGATGGAGCATGGGACGCCGATACCATGGAGAAGCAGCTGGCAGGGACGACGCCCGTTCGTCGGGATACGACCCTACTCTACCGGTATACTGATGCAACAGCTCCAGATCAAAAGCAGGGATGGAGAGCGTGGAGACTTCGCGTGGACCAGCCTGGTGTATGGATGGTTCACTGCCACACTATGCATCACATGGTTCAAGGCATGCAGACAGTTTGGGTGCATGGCAATGCAAAGGATATTATGAAATTGGGTGAGCTCGATGTTGAGGGCTATCTAACATACGGTGGAGATGTAAACGGTAATAATACATACGCACCCAAGGTTATGCATTTCCATGAATTAGACTAATTATATTTAGAAATAGATAGTATAGTTTTCAAGTTCCACATGCCTATCTTAGCTTTATAAAGTTTTAGGGACAGCTTATCCGGCATCCAAGCTGGTGTAATTAGCATTTAAATAAGCAGGGCTACGTACAAGTACCATAACTTATAATACGATAACACAGCACTTACTCACTATAATTTAACGCCTGCTTGTTATATTACTGCACTTACTCACTATAACATAGCGCTTGCGTATTATAATATAGCGCTTATTGAAGCGAATAAGCGCTATAATTTGTTTAATATATACTTTAAAATGCTCGAAAGAAATTTCCAAATTATTATATTAACTATAAAAAGGTTAAATTATACTTATTTGAATGCTACCTACGCCTGCTTAGATGCTGGATAGGCCGTCCCAAGGTTTACTATTTTTAAAACTAGTTTTACTTCTGTTTATCAAGACTTAAACGTATTGTATAATAAAGATATGAAGAAATCAACTTGCTAATTTAATATCTAGTTCATAATGAGTAAGTTAATTGGGTTTTATTAACTTTCAAATCTGCGAAGATATTTGATCCTCTCTTATTGAAGAAGAAGCATGCAATTGCAATTAATACGGTAAGTAGTTGAAATCTTCGGATAAATATCTCTCTGCGGCCTTTCGAGTTCCACGATATATTCCAGTGGGACCATGTAAGACGTAGATACGCCTAAATTTGCCATAGCATACTATGTCGATTCAATATCTGTCAGTTGTTTAGTTGACTAGAATCCCCTTGAAGTATTAACTCACGGATAATTCACTGAGTTATGACCATCGCTAGAGAGGTACCAACTTGAACAACCACCACTATTCCATACCATATTCTTCAAAGAGGCTTGTATTTCGTCGTTATATGATAATGTGGCCTCTTGCCGCCTGTGGAAGAAAATATGTGACGAAGAAAAGCCAGATGCCGGGCTTGTTGTTGAAACCACCTTCAATTCAATGTCAATGGCCTGATGTCCCTGGAGCAGCTAACCATTCCACTAGTGACAGACATTCGGTTGTTCGATCATCAGTTGTGTGGCAATTTCCGACTGAGCAAGCCGAGACTAGGACATCTTGTCTAATACCGACAGCCTCACGTAACCAGTCCCCAACTCGTGATCTCCCAAGACCAGGGACAGCGTGCACCCTCACACAGGCATCCGTTTTTTTTTGTTACGGCACTGTTTTGAATACACCGCTTGCCTGCTCTGCACATCCCCTCCAACCAAATGTCCATTCGTCACAATCATGCTTCCACTCGCTTACACTGATGAACTCCTTATGCATACGATACTAGCTCTGAGCGGCACGCGCTTAGAGTGCAGACAATCTCGTTGGCACGCTGATTCCGTGGGGTTTGTTGATCCTAGAATGCAACATGCCACTGCCCTGAATTATCAGAAGACAATATCAGGCCTTCGGAGAGAATGGGTCAACTTCGACGCCGCAAATTGATAGAAACAAGCGATGATTTTGCTAATGTTTATCATTGCTTGCCATTATGAGGCAATATCTGGCAATAAGAGCGGCATGACGCTACAACATTTGTGTGCTAGTCGAGAGCTAGTCGGGCGACTTCTCCTTCAACCCTAAAAAAGTAATATTTGTCAAACAGCAAAAAAGGGATTAATCCCAGACTATTGAGGTATATAACTTGAAAATATTGACCGAGAGTCTCTTGGTTTTAGTCCTGAGCTATGCGCTTACTTGTCGATTGTCACCTCCTTCGCATCTTATCAAATCGTTGAAAAGTTTGCATAACCATACTGTTACAACCCAACCTCTTATGCGACTAACAGGAGTATATACCTGGAAATACAATAAGCTGAAGAATTAATTAGGAGAAAGGAGTAATAGAGCGCAGCGCTTCTAGTAATAAAGTAATTTATATAAGCGCTTTATA
>ANCB02000419.1:0-32950 GCA_000331835.2 Trichoderma hamatum GD12 | reverse complement strand
CTTACCCGCTTTCAAGAGAGAGAGAGAGAGAGAGAGAGAGAGAGAAAGAGAGGTTATACTTATACACTGGGCAGCACAGGAATAGTTCCATTGTCAAGGGGTGGAGTCTAGAGGGCTTGGGAAAAACAAAATTTTGGGTAAATGTCTTTTCCTTTTTGTTTTCTTTCTTTTTTTGGACAGGGCAATTAATTTGGCACGAGCTCTGCAGCCAGCGAAACCTCTGCATGGGTGTTCTGCCTAGGGAACCAGGGCGCTTTTTGATACCAGCATGTTCTATTTGTAGATTAGATGTAGCATGTATGTCAATATATTATGATCTTACGAGACAAATTTTGTTTTGCGATTCTCATTGGGGTGCCAAATCCGGATTTCAGGTATACAATGCTCGACCACCGGCGTTGGGCACATGCACAGAAACAAGGAGACGCATGGAAGTGCATAAACCAATTACTCGGTCTTTGTTTTGGGAGAAGTACATAAGCCACATGTTTCTTGTGTTTATGCAGGGAGTCAATTCCCAACATGCAAGGTTGTGTTTCACAAAGACATGATTTGAGTGTGTAATAGTGTGTGGGAGGGGATAAAAAGAAAAGCCATTGGCACCACACAATTCCATATGACGTGGGGGCAAAAAAGGTATCAGTCGAAGCAGTGTACATACGCTATCCATGCGAGACATGGGCATCTGAAAGGTTGGTGGTAGCGCCGGGTATTGAATGACGAATTTCCGGTTATGGAGCTAAGGTACCCAAGGTGGTATTCTGGTGCAAGTATGTATCCTGCACGATTTGATTCGCTGGATGGGCCAGACCCGGAGCAGGCCTGCGAAAAGCACCAATTGGTAGGTACTTGGACATACATGGAGGAATGTACTCTACAAGGTAGGCGTGATAGGAGGTGAGATGCTACCAAAACATTTCGTACGAGTGCTGACCTTGTGCGAGATACGATAACTCATAAAGTGTCTCGTCAGAAAGAATAGGAGAAACCGGCGCATAAGTTGCTCTTCTGATACTAGTGGTGCCGTCGGAATGGACGGGGAATGCTTTTCGCATCCAAAGGTAAGGCCTGCGATCGACCACTCTCTTTTTGGCTGGCGGCTTTGCAGGCGGGATGGGCTTCCGAGCAAGTGCATCTTCATGATTGATGACGCTTTGAAGGGGTCCTGGCCGGGTGAGACACTAATAAGTGATGGATGCTTCTCCCACTGTGTGCCGTCTAGAAAGCGCAAGGACTTTGCCCCCGTCAAGTTGACTCCTCTTGCGTCTCGTTAGGCGCTATAGGTTGCCCAGGGGCGCACACATCTTGTGACCTATCGACGGGTTTGAATTGATGTGTAATCGGGGCACTAACGACTCGTTGATGCCAGGCCTGTGCTATGAGTTGAGCGCGGTTTGGCGTTGAGGAGGCTGAGGCTGACAAGCCATGCCTGAATTAACTTCAGCTCTTCGATGACGCTTTGTCTTGCTGCCCCTGCCGTTTCGCATCTGGCGTTCCCGAGTCCCTGGGTCCTGGAGCCCTTTGAGTACACTTCAATGTTCCAACGGCATGGAGTGTCAGTACGAGTAGTACGGAGCAGGTGCGGCTGTATAAATTGCATATGCAGATTGGCTCTCACTAGCGCTTAGTTTTCCGACTTGCCGGGCTTCAGCCAAGCCGCTGACAGTAGTCCCATGCTGGGTCGATTAGCTTTGGCGTGACAAGCTAGGTACGGTTCATTGCTGCCATCTACCGTGCTGTTATGTGCTCCGGGGATAAATTCGAGGCTGTTTGAGTCGTGAAAAGCGGTCTACCGCCATGGACTACTACTAGCAATGTCTCAAAACATGCCATCTTTGTCCCGATGCAAGTGGCGGCCGGAGCATGCCATCTTCCCCCTATCGCCGAGACAGTTTTGGCTGGGATATCCACTCTGGGACGGACAGGGCATTGAAATGAGGCGAACCTGCAGCAGCCGATCGCTTATAGAGAGAGATCGCATGTCACTGGCTACCGACGGCCTGTTCCTACCTATGCCCGACTACTAGTAATACAGTTAGTCGTAGCCCCTTCGTAGCAGCCGTGGCATCAGCAAAGTCTCCGAGACAAGCGATGGCGGGGCAGACGCACGCTCTTTTTCGTCCTGAATCCGCCGCCGCCGCTGTTATGCAGATTCCTCTTGACAGATTGGGTCAATGTGCGAGCAAGGGGGCCAACTGCAACTGGGAATGCAATGCAGGGACCACTGACCGCCGCCATTGGAGAGTCCATGCTCCGGGTTGCAGCTTGTACCGACAGATAGTCTGGGTCACTGGACCACGCTAGCTGCAGGCCAAATGTGCCGAAGAGGGAGGGATATGGAATATTACCAGCTAGCCGGGTCATAAGTGCTGCGACAGGCATGGATGCTGGATGTAGGGGGTGGAACTCGGACGTGATGCAAGGCTCGCGTTGGTTGGTCGGTTGGCCGAGGTTCAGGCTATTGTCTGAGACTCAGAAGAAAGCTCACCTTGCACATTAGATGCGAGCTACTTTTTTTGTTAGTGACGGCTGGTTAATATACGAGATGCTAGCTCTAAGCTGGAGGGTGGGTTACCTTGAGCCATCTAGCCCCGAATTGTGATAGTGGCATTGACGAGGACGAGGATTTGTGAAAGTGACAGCTGCCAAAGCCAATTTGGAATGCCGAGGGGGGGTGGTGCGAACCATACGAGCGGAGAGAGGGCTGTTGGTTTCGATGTTGGTAGCTGTCATCCCTTTCTTTTTCCCACACTTTCTGTTGTTTTCCCTTTTGTGCCCGTTACCGCCTTTAATCCTCTCGGACTCTTTTCCTATTGGCTGGAGCAGGGACCGTGCAATAACTACTAGTAGTTGCTGCAACACCAAGTTCAAAGGATGAATTGCCATCTCCACGGAGCCTCCCTAGATCAGTAGGGGAAGGAGGAGGAGAAGGAGGATGCGGTGGCGAAGCATTTGCGGTAAAATAGAACGGAACTTGTGGAGATTGGTTAAGCTACTCATCCAGTAGTTGCTGGAAAATAGGAGTAAAGTCCTGTGGCTGGGAAGTGAATTGGCTAGACCCTGCTCCGCAAAGGTGTCGAAAAGAAAGGCAAATTCAACATAAGAAACAAAAGTCGAGGGATGGCGCTCTGGCCCAACGGCAAAGAGAAATTGATGTGGTTGGAGAAAAAAGAAAGAAAAAGGAAGAAATGGGGGAAAAGTGTCGCATATGTGAAAATAGATACGATAGTAAAGAACTTGGTAGCATACACGGGGGGATGAGAAGTGAGAGGGGTTAAGGAGAGAAGAAGAGCGGAGAAGAGGCAAGAGGGAAAAGAAGCAAGGCGGGAAAAGAAAGCCCCGTAGGCGGTAGCTCGTAGCTTCCAAAATGCTGTGTATCGTTAGACAGCCGCAGCAGGGAAGGCACGTCAACTTTGAGGGATGCCAATGCCATCTTCCAGCGATCGGGTTCAATTATTTATTTATTTATTTATTTCATCACACAGAATTCTCAGACAGGCTGCACCCACGCAAAAGCAAACGGCACAAGCACTCCGCAGCTTTTGTTCCTTGCTGCAAGTTCTTAAGCACTTTGAATAGCTGTTGGACTTCTCTACTGCAAGGCTCCTTACTCTTTTTCTTTTATTCAGACTTGCGCTGCTTATTTGTTTACATTCATTCTACCAAAGGGAAAGGTCGGTCCGTTTGTTAGTAGCAATGGGCGACTCGGGACAAAGACTCTCGGCAGAGGCCCCCGATGCTGGAAATGATGCCTCTCATACAGACTCGCATCCCAATATTAATAAGGCAAGACTCTTCGAAGCTGCTCATTGACCTAGAGGCCGTCGAACTGACCCCACGACTATTACAGAATAAAATTCTACACCTAGATGGATTGGCCGCATGGGAGAAGCTGCTGATCGAATGGGAAGAGGACATAAAACCTCGCCAGGAGAGAGAGCTTGAAGAAATCACAAACGACGACACTTCTGATCCACCCATAGGAGATGGCACTCCTCCCGCCGGCAGCACTCCCCAAGGTACCACCATCCTTGGATATCCAAAGACAACAGAGCAAATGCAAGATTATTGGCGGATGGTTGGATTGTCTATCAATGAGCCTTTTTCGACAGATAATTACTACATCTTTGAGAAAGGAGAAGCGACAGCCCTACAACCGAAGGGTGGTCGAGAAACATGGCTCCTGCTCGATGCTAACAATCATAATATGGTATATACAGGGGCTTCTGCTTATCATAGGCAAGGGCTCGTGAGTACGACCAAGGGAGGCGCCAAGCTGGTCAAAGCAATGGTCATATCACAAGTAGTCACGGATTTTGAATACCGCAGGTACCGCCTTGCCACGCATTTCTTAAAGCTCCTAGCTGAGCAGATAGACAGCAGAGAGGGCGAAGATCACATTGCCTTCAGCGTACTGTATAGCGGTCCCAAGACAGAACTGTTTCAAAGCTGTGGCTAGAGGCCACTTCCTGCTAAACAGCTTCGAATCGCATTGGGAAACTTGCACTTTGGTGTATTGAAGGGTTATTTCGACAAGTACCCAAATTATGCGCCACACTTGGGATATTTGACAATAGATAATCTTTATTTATGGCATCGTGAGTATGATGGTCTCCCCATGATGGCGATGAGTGCTGTAAAACACCCAATTACGCATGCACAAGTCATTTTGTCAAAAGAGCTTATACACTGGCACTTACTACGAACTTCGGTAAGGGAACTTTTTTTAAACCGATGGGGTGCCTGGATCGCCCCGAACAACGTCACTGTTGGGGCCAAATTCTACGATGTAAAGTCAAACACTACCATCTCGTCGTTTTAGGTACACGACTTTGAGAAACGAAGATTGTACGTGGGGTGTATGGATGTGCGGCGCCGCGATAACATGAAGGGTGGAATCAGGATGGTGCTCTCCATGGCTGTACAAGAGGCCTGTTGGTATCGCTTCAGAGAGGTTATTTTGTGGGAACCAACGGTGCAAATCGTGGAGCAGGCAGACAGACTTGCCGACGAAATTGGCCATGGCGTGACATCAACATGGGAGAATCGATCCGAGATGATACCCTGCTTCCGATGGCACGGAGGAGAGTCGAAAGAGGTGATCTGGAAGGAGAGCGGGTACTTTTGCTATGCCTGAAACCCAGTGAAAGATGAGTATTCATTGCATTCTCTATCTCGTCATCTCTCTATCCATTCCATTTATTATTTGCTTTGAGCTGACTCGGATGGAAGGCCTGGAATGGTTGGCTGTGAGATGGTTGCACACTTGATGAATCAGGCACTCAGAGCCACTCCTCAAGTATGAATTAGAACATTTTCTCACTACACTCTAGGTAATTATCTGAATAACTATTGTTCATTAGCCAACTCCGTCTGTAGAGGTATCAAGATAATACTAGGTTTTCTCTCGCCCCTTTTTCACTTGTACTTTTTACTCTTCTTTTTCTTCCATCTACACAAGACAGATAGCAAGATATAACCACTGAGACTACAGCCTCTTCTTTCTCATTTCCCTTCCTTTCCCTCTTCTTCTCTTTCTTCTTTATCATCGTCATCTGACTCCTCTCTATCTGGACAGCGCATTTCTCTCATATATCGCTGCATGGCCATTCCGCTGACATCACCAGCTAGTCTGCCCAGACCCCGCCCCCACCTCGTTGGACCTCGGAGCTGCTTGTACTTGTAAGCTTCTCGTCAGCTCTCAGACTTTGTAGCCTCCACTTGTTTTCTCAATGGGCTCTGCTATAGTGCCAGCGTTAGGTATGAATGATGCATCCATCCCCGCCTCTGGGAGGCGCCTTCGGTCCATCCACAGCTCGAACTTTTATGGGGGCCTGTAAACAAAACAAGCCGTGCATATCCAAGTGTTACTTGCATTGTTTTATAGGCCATTGCTAATTTTAGTGGCCCTACGTTATGTAGACACGCGGTATTGTAGTAGAGCTACTTACAATATACCTACGTCAGCGCCCAAAGATTGTCGTCACATCAATTCGCTTGATATATCCCTATAAACATTTGGATTGATACAGCACCCTCTTCCAATTACCCGCATAAACGTCAGCACACAAAAGGAACAGCATCAAATCACGCGCTGCTGCGCTTTTCTCGCTTTTTGAAGCCCAACTGACTGCTTGCTTATTCGGCTCGACCCGCACAGTTTCATGAGACGTGCCACGCATCTCCAGCTTCCATCTGGTGGTCCCCGCAGCAACAGAAACCTCCGCCCCCTCTTCGATCTCTCGCAACGCCCCTCCAATCATCTCCAGGCCTGCTCCCGACATTTTCAACTTCAATCTCGGTCTCTGCACCAACACCAACTCACATCCGAAGTCGCAACCGCCACCGCAGCCCAAATCCGCGCCATGTCTGCCATGCCTGCCTCTCACGGCCACAGCGCTGCCTGCTGCAACATTCCTCCAATTGTGTCCAAGGGATACCAGCCCAAGGGCTCGTACGAGGAAATTGGTGGCTACAAGACATGTACGTTCACCTGTCTTCGAGCTTCCCTTCTCCATACTCTCATTTTTCTACTTCTTTCGCACATGATCATGATCACGATGCCCTCCTTTACCAGCACTGCCTCAACATGCCCGGTAGGCAAATCAGTCGGTGGAAGGGGGTCGTCCTGTGAAAAAAAAAAAAAAAAAAATTGAGATGAAATGAAATGAAATGAAAATATAATCAAATGAGAAATCTATTGTGTTGCTGATGAAGCCATCTAGATGTCACTGGCCCCGCCGACGCTGCCAAGGCCATTGTCGTCGTCTATGACATCTTCGGCTACTTTGACCAGACCATCCAGGGTGCCGACATCCTCGCCTTCAGCGACGACCACCAGACGTACAAGGTGTTCATGCCTGACTGGTTCAAGGGCAAGCCTTGCCCCATTGAATAGTGAGTAATATCATCTTTTATTCTCTCCTAGATCACTTGAGCAGATATCCATCGAGATGTTGTGGATGATGATAATAAATTTAAAAAAAAAAAAAAAAAGAAAAGAAAAAAAAAAAACTGACTCCAAGACAGCTACCCACCCGATACCCCGGAGAAGCAAAAGGCCCTGGGCGAATTCTTTGGCACTTTCCCTCCTCCCAAGATTGCCGGCTATGTTCCAGAGTATGTGGATGCCGTCAAGGCTCACAGCCCGTCCGTTTCCAAGCTAGCCATGCTGGGTGTAAGTCTATCCATACCCATCGTCTTAATGCCGTGTTACTCTCATTGTTAAATAATATCGAAAATTCATGAATGAAAGAAGCTCTGACACATCTTAACAGTACTGCTGGGGCGGCAAAGTTGTTGCCCTCACCGTCAAGGCTCCCACCAACCCCTTCGCAGCCGCCGCGGCCGCCCATCCCGCCATGGTCGATCCGGCCGACGCCGAGGGCCTCACCGTCCCTTTTGCCCTGCTAGCATCCAAGGACGAAGATGTTACGGCTGTCAAGCAGTTCGAGGAGGGGCTCAAGGTTCCTCACCATGTTGAGACTTTTGCGGACCAGATCCACGGCTGGATGGCCGCGCGATCTGACTTGACGAATGACCGTGTCAAGGAAGAGTATGAGAGGGGATACAAGACGCTTTTGGAGTTTTTCGGCAAACAATTGTAAAGAAAACAAAAGCAAATGAGTGGGTGGAAAGTTGGTCACACTTTGTCCTCCTTTTCGAAAAAAAAAAGTCTTTCCAATATAGTAAAATTGCATGTTGAGATAATTCTCACAAATAAAACAAGTAAATTGAAACAAAGAAGGAAATAAGACAATAATCATAACCGGATTGTTTGATTTTGCATCTCAGCAGAAGAAAGCTGTCATAAACTGCTATGCATGTGCTCTACTAGCCATCAGATAATCACGTATACTCCATCTCTTGCTGTCTCATGTCTCTCTCTCTCATTTTCATCTCATCTCTTTCATAAACAAAGACACATCTATCTCATAAACAATTCACTGTCCCAACTCCTGCAGCAAACCCTCCGCAGCCTTCAACGTCTCCTCCAGATCCAAATTCTCCGGCGGCGGCACATCCAGCCCTACGTCTCCCTCGCCCCTCCTCACAACCGTGCTAATCATGTATTCGTCCCCAATGGCCCTGTCCAGCTTTACATCCACATCGGTCACCTTGCTGCCCTTGAACCAAATTTCCAGCTCCTTATTAGATCCCTCGGGGGGGATCTCCCCGGGGGGCGCATAGTATCGCATCTCCAAGTCGGGGAGCCACGGCGCGAGGAGTGCCTCGCCCGTCATCTTGACATACGCCTCGCGGAGACACCACAGCGCGTAAAAGTAATCCAGCAGCTGCTGGCGGCCAGGGATTCTCAGCCCATGCAGGCGCTGCACCTCCACCGGCGAGAGCACATCGCTGTGCAAATCGACATACGACGGCCACCCCTGCGTCTCAATGTGCTTCAGATCTCGCTCGCGCCTCTCTCCCGCACACACAATGTCCGTGCCAATAGCGGCGCCCTTGGGGGGCAGATAGGCTCCAAAGAGGACCACCACGCCGGCCTGGTGCGTGATGTTGAAGAGCAGCGGCTCTTCCCCAGAGGGGGTGATGAAGACGGGCTTGGTGCGGGCATCGCGCACGGCTGTGGCAGAGGCCCAGGGCACGCGGCAGTAACGGGAGATGGCGAGGCGCTTGAGGAGAGACGAGGCGAGGGACAGCTTGGCGTCCCTGACGAAGTAGAATTTGAGAACGGCGGCCTGCTCGGTTGAGCTGAGGAGGGCGAGAGCGCGGTGGGCCTATGGCTCTTGTTAGTTGCGAGATCTTTTTTTTTTTTTGATTGATGGTGGAAATGATTCATTATCATGATTGATGACTATGAAGATGAGATTTGTGAGGATGAAAAACGTACTACTCCGGGGAGTTGTTTGGTTTCTTTAGCCTCAGGCCAAAGATTTCGGGTATCGAGAGCCCAAAGGAAGACGTCTGGCTGGGCCATGATGGCTGGATTCGCGGCGCTTTTATCAAACCTGTTTTTTTTTCCCCTTCTTTCAAAGCATATATTTAGACGTATACAATGGCGAGAGGGTATTCAATTAAAGATGATGTAATGCCAACGGCTGCATATGACTGACTATTCTTCTATATGAGTGAAATCTGGGATCGCTGATGAAGTGAGATGAGCGTCTGACAGGTGAGATTGCCGCTGCCAATCAGCTCACTGCCGCCGTTGGTTCCCCGCCTTCGGCCCGCAGAGCCGCAGTCTTGGTTACATGGACACATGTACATGCTGCTCCGGTATTCTTGTACAAGATAAAGTGTATTTGGAAATGTTTTCAGCGTATTAACCACTGCAGTTTTAACTATATATTAGGCTTAAACACGGTAATTATACATTGTTCTTTTATTCCTTTATCTAATGGCCCAAGAGATCCATCTCCTTTTTCTATGACAAGCATGTAATTGTTTCGTTTTATGCTCCTTCTGACGGTGCTTCTAGCGATATGGAAAAGACTTGATGCCCTTTTCTGCCCGTCTGCCCAGCTTCAGCACTCTTCTTCTCCTCTTCCTCCTTCTTCTTTTGTTCCTCCTTCTCCTTCTCCTTTTCGTCATCCTTCTTGTCGTCCTTGGTCGTATCTACCACGCCATTCTCCAGCTTGCCAATTGTTTTGACCGCCTTGCCATTTCCATCCAGATCAACTACCACGTCGACTGTATCGAGGCTTCCATCCTCTGTATACATCCACAGTTCCTTGAATTCTCCACGCACTAGGCTGGTAAAAAGTAACGATCCCAGCACACCTGGTACGAGATATAGCAGCGCTGGCTGTCCGTGCTTGAAGATGAGCAGCATGGCCAGCGTGACCATCATTCCCAAAAAGTATCCCACCATGGAGGCATAAAAGTACGTCTTGGAAAACTTTGACGCGGCGACATCAGGTGGCAAAGTGTCTGAAGCAGAGAGGCCCAAAGACTGGCGAACCCAGATGCGTTCTCCCCAGTTTCCCTTGGCATCCACATATGGGGCCTTGATTTCTCTGTGCTTAGTCTCACTTCGTGTAATGATCTCGCCGGAGGTGGCATCCTTCTCCATAATTTTCAAGTCAGTAGATTCGTACTTGATTTTTCTGTAGTAGTGAATCCAGAGATCGAGTCGCAGTGCCCAGCCAATGACCATTCCAGGAATCACGATATCTCCCAATCCCAGGATGCTCTTCCTAGATGCCGCCTCAAATGTGAGCTTGATAGGGACATCCAGAGTTGTTGCTACCGTCACCATATAGGGGCTGCATAGATGAATAATGAGTCAGTAAATAGCCCCAACAGTTTATCAAACAGGGCAAATAGAGATAAGGCAACTCACGTGTAAAACACCATAAAGATATCATAGAAGAAGAGACCCCACAAAACCAGCGAGCCAGTGAGAAAATCAGTCGGCGAGAGAAGCAAAAATGAGCCGTAGCACATTCCATAACCCAGCATATTAGAGAGAAACGACCACGAAGTTGCAAAATAGACGATTGCAGTCACCACAGACATCAGAAGCGCCATCATATGGGCAAACTTGATGTGGATCGTCTCCTTGCCCATGCCATGAGCAAATACTTCTAGCAGCCAATGTCTCGTTAGGAGATCTCTCAGCTTCCAGGCCTTCTTTTGCAGCCACGCAGCTGGCGCAAGGAAGGCCAGCACTCCAGGGAGCGGGTTCGTCCCACCAATATTAGAGCTCTCAATTTCGTTACCCGCATCGTCGCACACGGCAACTGTATTTTTGGCCTGATCGGCCTTGCGGAGTTTTCCGTCTCTGCCACGCCAAAATCGAGGAAATACGAATGAGGACACTACTTGAATGCCATGAGCGTAGAAAGTCAACAAACTAGCCATGGAGGCAGTCGTCATATAAGATCGCAAAATTTTGTTTATAAGAGCGGGGTCTTGGAGCCACTGAATGAGATAATAGAGCCCAACGAGGACGACAGCAGCCATGATAGGGAATAAGATGGCGTCAGAAAGCTCCAATCCTTGGCTAAACGTCTCGTCATCCTGCTTCCTGCGCTTCTTGTCCTTTGAGATGGTTGCAGATGGTGGACGGCGTAGAGATGCATGAGCTCCGAGGTAAATGATTCCCATGGCACCAGTGACGAGCTTGAGCTCAAGAAGGAGGAAATCCATATCTTGTAAGGTGTCCATTATTGTGAGAGGAGTGGCACCAGCTGCTGTATCATTGAGCGTAACATTGAGGCCGTCTAAGCCCTCCATGAGGGTGACGTTTGTGGCAGCCATCGCTCTATATCAACATATGCCGTAGTAAATGACAGAAGGGTAATAACCCTAGAGATTCGTGGAGATGCTGTCGAACTAGACAGCAAAGAAATGAAAACGTGGTCTGAACTCAGTAAGGCTGGCTTTATGACGTCGGCAGTGACATTTCAAGCCTTCAAGCCGTGGAAAGTCTTGCCCAATCTCCAAAACAAGGATTCAAATAAATCAGATAAATGAATGAAAGATGAAGATAAAAACAAGGGAAAGGGCGCTGGTGCCCCATATACCAAAATGACAAGCTAGGTAGGTATGAATCAAAGGCAGTTTCAAAGCTTGGCCGCTCTACAAGGCAGGAGAGAGGCCACTAGAGCGGCCACTAAAACGACTATCGCTGCAAGCTAGGCGAGGCAGCCAATAGAGCGCCGCGATAGCGCCTACCAGCAACAGGCATCTCCAGCGCCAACATGGCAGCCTCGTCCCGCAGTGACAACATTGATCCTCTCCATATCCAGTTTTTTTTTCCCTTCCCCAGAAGACAAAAGCATCATCACCAATTCCAAGCCAGTGCCCAGCTCCCAAATTATTTCAAAGGCAAAACTCAGCAACCATGACTACAAACGTCGTTCTAGAAACCTCAATGGTAACCACCCAATCCTAAAACACGAAGAAAGAAAAAAAAGGCCAATGCTAACCATTCAACCCAAAAAACAAACAGGGCACAATCACCCTCGAGCTCTACACCACCCACGCCCCCAAAACCTGCAACAACTTCGTCACCCTCGCCCGCCGCGGCTACTTTTCCGACACAATCTTCCACCGCATCATCCCAGACTTCATGATCCAGGGCGGCGACCCCACGGGCACGGGACGCGGCGGCTCCTCCATCTACGGCGACATGTTCGACGACGAAATCGACCCGAGCTTGAGGCACACCGGCGCGGGCATCCTCAGCATGGCCAACGCGGGGCCCGACACAAACGGCTCGCAGTTCTTCATCACGCTGGCGCCCACGCCGTGGCTAGACGGGAAGCATACCATCTTTGGCAGGGTCAAGAGTGGCTTGAGCGTGGTGAAGCGCATGGGTATGGTGCCTACAGGGCCGGAGGATAGGCCAGTTGAAGAGGTCGTGCTGCTCAGCGCCAAGGTGGTGGAAGGCGAAGAGCAGGAATAAAAAGGCGAGGGTCCGTTTATCCATTTTCTTAAGAATATTTTAGCCATGAGGCATACGCCGTACGAACGGAGAGGAGGTATAATGACTCGGGATACACTTCACCCGGTTTCGAGGTGGTATGATACAAGTGTACGTAATAGGCATGTATATGTGCGTGTGCTGTGATTATGGTTCGGTATAGATAGACAGCATAGCAAGGCGTTGGTTGACGGATATCCAACACACGCGTCAATGACAAAGCATAATGAAACAGCATATTGATGCAGCATAATGAAACAGTAGTAGTATCAAATATATCACACACATCACAGACAGCGTCACGAAAGATCAAAATGCCACAATGTTTAGAACGAAAGAAATGCCGTGCTTTATACATACGGGCACATTGGCCTGATAAAAGAAAAAAAAGTAATAGACTCATTTTAACCCCCAAACGCCAAGTTCCCTTGTTCTCCGGGATGCTGGTTTAATCGTCGTCTTTATATAAAAGCCAGTAGGCCGGCCCATAGCCAGCCACCTCCAAAATCTGCAAATCAAATCAAATGCAAAAAGCAAATAAGCCCGAGGTTTCGTTTCCCGTTTTCCTTCACCTCTTTTGTCTTTATAGTGCGTTGGAAGAAAAAAATAATACAGTTATTCATGGATATAAAAGCTTCAAGCCACTTCCGTTTCGAGTCTATCCATATCCAATCCGCCAGCAATAGCGATGCAAAACATATGCATGTATGCGTAAATTCCTAAATTGCTTGATCCGATTCTCTTGTTTTTAACGGTGGCCCGCAGGCGGCGAAGAGAGAGTTTCTGAGGACTCGGACTCTGCATCGATATCTCGACCATTCTTCATGGGTGAGCTCATAACCGGCTTGCCTACTTTCAGCTTCTTGACTGGGCTGTCCGTCTTGGATTTGGCCTTGCTCAGCACCTTTGGTGAGGGCACGCTGTAATCTGCCTTCTGTTCCTGGCTTAAAGAACTGCCCTTGATTTTATCCTTCTTCAGTGAAGACTTTGTCTTGATAATGACTTTCTTCGTCAAGCTGTGCTTTATCTTCTTCTTCTTGTGACTGGTCTCCGAGTCCTCGTCGTCGTCGCTCACATCTCGCTTCCTAGGGCTTTGGGCGCGAGAGCCTGGCGCGGGCGTGGCCTTTTGAGAGGGTGGAGGAGTAGGTTCGTTCTGAGAGCCGCTGCCGTTTATCCTTTGAGCAGCTGCTCGACTGGCGTTACGACCACTATTGCCAATGCAAGATCCCATGTGATTATTCAGCCGTGTAACCAGGATGCATCTCTTGCACTTGCTGCATGTGGCAGAAGGAAAGGAGAGGACATTGGGAGGGCGCTGCTCGGAGCCTCCGTCGTCTTTCTTATCCGAGTCCTTCTTCTTCTTGCCCCTACCAGGGCCTGGTCCTACCCAGCTCTGGCCGTAGATGTCGCATCCTTGCTTCTCGATGAATGGGTGCTTTTTGCAGTAGACGACGGTAGGATCGGGCTTTCGGGCGCCTTTGCCGTCGGTTGGATACAGTAATCGGGGTAGGTGGCATCGGGGACACAGGATATCCGTCGTCGTCTTGAGAGGATTGCCCTTGAGGAGCACCTTGCCATCCTCGTAGATGGCGGCATCCGTCTCGACTCGCACGTCGGGTCTTGAGTCGGGCGTCGAGCTCTCCGAGGCATCTGAAGCCAACTTCTCCACTCGAATGGCGGCAGTGGTCGCTCTGGCCGTCTTCTCCTCTCGATGCGTCTTCATCAACAGATCCGACACGAGGTTGTACAGCACATCGTCGAGCACCGAATGCGCCTAAAGCAACACAGGGCAGGAATTGTCAGCAAGCTACATCTCACCAACGAGATGACTCGAGGCATTGATTGGCGACGCAATGCATGCAGCACTGCTCCTCTTCTATGGGGACGGCGGCAGCAGCGCAAGGCCAGCAGCGCCTTAGCCTCTGGGGCCCAGCAAGAAGGGGCGCTCCAGCCTAAAGGGTGGGAATGGGAAATGCATCGAATCGACGACTCACCAGTTTATCCATGCTGCCAGCATCATCACGGGCACGGATAATGCCCGCCCGACCCGAGGCTGAATTCATGATGGGCGGCTGCGAGCCCTAGAAGGGGGAGGGAGGATGAATAAAATAAATAAGGTAAGATAATTAAATTAAAATATAAAAAAAAAAGTTCCCAGCACAGCTGAGGTGTGTGTGGTGCGTGGAGTGTGCGTGTGTCGGCTTCTGTGCAACTTGGCGTCGTGTGATGAATGACGGAGGAATCCCGGGCGGAATCGACGGTGCCGGATGTATCGCCCCCGGCTGATCTGACGGAAGGCTAAAGACAAAGCGAAAAGAGGATGATGATTAAGGTTCGAGGTTGGAAAGCGAATGATGCTGCTAGCATCGAAATAGTGGTTCGCCGCAGCGGCTCCTTTCGTCACAGCACGCTTGCACTTTGCACTAGGCACCGTGCACCATGGCTTCCGCTGGGTAAAGTCGGGGGTTGGGCCTTGAGCGTGCTGGGAAGGGGGCGATCGCTAGATTGTCCTAGTTTTTAATAGTCTGGGTCTCGAATGAAGACGATAAGAAGCGACCGATGAAGGAATTGACGGCGGCTGATTCTCCTTTCTCGCAGCTGCGTCGAGTAATTTGTTCTCTCTTACTGTCTGTTGCTCCTATGCAGCGCGGCAAAAGCAGAGCGTCTTTCTCTCAGGCTCTTCTGGCGCAAAGGCCTCTCGTGGGTGGATTTGCAAAAAGAAGTTTAAAAGCTAAATCAAGCGCAGTGCAGAATCGGAGTTTGCGATTGAGGCCAGATGCACCCCGGGCTCGCTTGCCTGCTGACTTTACAGTGCCTGCTTGCTCTATAAGGCAACTGCAGGGTCGCTAAAAACCCCCGTTGTAGTCGCTGGGTACAGGTGCTGGGCGCTTCTGTGGCCGCCGGGAGTCTAGGGGTCCTCTAGGGGCCTCTGGGGGCCTCTGGGGAGGAGTAGCCGCTGATTACCGGTACTTTACAGGTACCATCTCGCTTGCGCCGCGGTGCAGCTCTCTGCAGCCAACCAGCCAAGCCCAGCAACATCCCTTACATGCTTGATACAGCCTAGAAGAACGAATGCGGCCGGGCAGAAGCCCAGAATCGAGAGCAGCTCTTCTCGGCGAGCCCCCTCCCCTGCACGCGTCGCTCAATCACAGATTTGCACGTTAGATTTGCAGATTACATACAGATTCGCATCGCACATCGCACATCGCCGCCAAGTCACAGTGACCAGCCACGCGAAACTCACACAGAGTCCCCTGAACGCCGCCCAATCTTATCGCTGTGGCTGATAAGAATGCCACTAACGTACATACATAGAAACGTTCGCAGTAGCCACTCCAGACTCCGGAATTACTCCGCCGGCAGAACGTCCCCTGAATGAATGCAAGTCAAGATGGACTACTAGTATCCAGAAAAGTCATCATCACGTTCCACTCCGGTATACACGTATTTACTTCATTCTTGCGGCTCTTCTCCGGAGACTTGGCTCCCTTTGCATTGATTCACTCACTGATCTGACGTTTTTTTTTTTGTTTTGACTCACGCCCTCTTTTTAATTCCCCATCTCACCCTTCTATCCTCTTTCTCTTGTCCATCTACTACTTACTTTACGCTCTGACCACCACACGCGACCTCGATCTCATCCTCGCGCATCGTTTTATACCTGCCCACCACCATGTCACTCCCCACCACTAGCAAACCATCGCAAATGTCTATTCGATCCTTCTTCCAAGCCAAGACGCCCAAATACGCCCCTCCGCCATCACAGAGCCAAAACAGCAGCAATAACAACAGTAACGACATCACCATCGACGCCCCTACGATTCCTCTCTCTTCTGTACCCGCCACATCAACATCACCTCAATCGCAATCGCAATCCCACCCTCCTTCCGATCTCACCCCGCATCCACCACCTCCAACTCCAAGCTCAAATCCAAATCTACCCCGCGAAGCCGCCATCCGCGCCATCATCCCAGCCGACATCAACGCCTTGCGCCGCCTCAACTCCCTCCTCCTCCCCGTCAGCTATCCCGAGACCTTCTACAATCGTGCCGCCGACCCCGTCACTGGCCGCTTCTCCCGGGTCATCACCTGGTCTCATGATGGCGGCGAACCCAAGCCCGTAGGCGGCATCGTCTGCCGCGTCGAGCCCGACATCGATATCCAAGCTCCGGACGGCGGCCCCCAGATATCCCAGAACCTGTACATCCAGTCGCTCTGCCTGCTGTCCCCATACCGCTCAATGGGCCTTATCTCTGCTGCGCTGGACAACGTCATTGCCGCTGTCGTGACGGACGCGGCATTGGATGTCCGAACCGTCACGGCGCACGTATGGACCGAGAACGAGGAGGGCCTGCACTGGTACAAGGCGAGAGGCTTCGAGAAGCAGGAACCAGCTATCAGGGGCTACTATCTCAAGCTGCGTCCCGACTCAGCCTGGGTCGTCTCCAAGCCCGTCGGTGCTTCTGTTCTCAACGCCCTCCCCTCGTCAACGCCTCCCATCTCTCGACCCAACATAAACAGCACCACCGCAGCCGTCATGAGCCTTCCACCTATGGCAAGCCAAACACCGCCAGCCGTCAGCAATGGCGCTACTCCTCCTCCTCCCCAGGCCACACGGCCTCCCGCCAGGGTCGCATCAGGTCAATCCTTCCAGAACCAGCGTGCCGAGACGGAGTGGAATGACCTCCCTGCGGATATGGCGCCGACTCTTCTTGGGCCGCCAAAGAATGGCAGCGAACCCGGATCTGGCGCGAGCTCAAGGAGCAGCTCCACTGTAAGGAGGAAGAGAGACAGATCCTATCCGGCTGCTGCATTTGGACAGTGAAGCAAAAGGAATAAAAAAAAAAGTAGACCTCGGCGCCATTGAACTTCTAGGTGAAACGATGCTACAAATTACGAATAATGTATGGGGGCTACGAATTGCCACGACGATTGATTTAGACTTTAAAAAAGAATTAGAAACACCTTTAATATGACTCTAGAAATAATAATTACTTGTTCATCATAGTGCCGTCGATCTGCCTATCCATCACGTAGACTAACAAAGAAGGTCTAGGCACGCTTTCAATCCGAACAATATATAGACATACACACACATATATAAATGTTTTGTCTCCATAGCATACATGACAATCGTACAAAAACCGTCCAAACAACAGGGACTCTTTGATATCCAGAAAAAACTTTTTGTCCGCAAGTGCAATGACGCCTCCTATAATCTTTGATATCCCCCCTTCCAAATAAAGAAGAAAAAAAAAAGAAGCCGTGAAAAAATTAGAATCAGTTATAGAAAACAGCCTCCCCAGATTATACAGCGCCTAAACATGTCACCTCTTTAGTTGCTGAGCCTGTATCTGCTCCATAAAAATGCAGCAAGTGCGCCAATGCCAACGCCGCCCGCAACCAATGCTGGAAAAGACAAAAGTGGTGATTCCTCCGCTGTGAAATTGGTTAGCACGCTTTCAGAAATAGAAAACAGAGAGCATTAAGGGGGTGAAAACACATACCAGGTGACTCAAATGGCTGAGACAGTCTTCGCTTGATATCCCGTCGCAGGTCAGCAAGGAAATCTCCCGGCTTCTCCATCTTCTGGGCGATCAAGGCAATCAAAGCTGCGCCAACTCCGCTACCATCCTTGGCGATACCGATGCGAATCTTATCCGCGCCGCTGGGGCCAATGCCATCAATGGCACGCAGAGCCTCGTAAATCATGTCTCGGAAGAACGGGTAGTGCTCAACCAGACTGCCGTCCACACCAATGTCGACAATCTCTTCTTCGGGGTCCTCTAGCTTTCCAGATTGGAGAACGATGGCACCAATTGCGACAGCTGATAGTCTGGCCGCTCTGCGAACAACAGCGCCCGCAACAGCCTTGAATGCTTGCGCATCTTCCAGAGAAGGAGTGTAAACTTGGAGCGTGTTCTCCAGCTCTTGTCGGATAGTTGACAGCTCGGGAGTGTTGTCAGCCGCAGCGACAGACAAAATGGCAGTATCCAGTCCCCATTGGGACAAAAGTCCAGACTTGGGGCTGATGTTTGTGGTAGTTGACCAGTCGTTGTAACTGGAGTTTGTGTCGCGGAATAAGGATGTGTCTTCGTCCTTGATCATGTCTGCAACCGCCAATCGTACAATCTCACCCAGGAACATGCCCGAGACTCGCTTTTCGTACATCTGAATGCCCGGGTTGACACTGTCTCTGTCCAGAGCGGAGTCCCAGACGGTTGAGGGGAGAACGTTGAGCTGGTTGTCAAAGGAGCCCCACTCGGTGTTGATAACCATCTCGCCTGTTGAGGTGTTGTATTCGCCCTTGATTGGCTTCTTGATATTTGATGTCTTCTCGATGTAGGCGCCATTAGTTCCCGTGCCAAAGATGGCACCAAGAATGGAGCGGTGCTTTCCGGCAGAAGTGTATGAACGAGCCATGAGTGTTCCCACAGTATCGTTGACCAAGGCAGCTACCTTGACGGGGAGACCAAGGCGGTCAATCTCGTCTTGAAGAAGCTTGCAGACATCCTTGCCGATTGCGTCAGGAATGTCAAAGCCCTTGGTCCATCGGATGAGCTTGCCCTTGTTGATACCAAGCTGCTGGACTGGGAAGCTGAATGTGAAGCCAAGGCGGAAAATCTGCTCATCGTGGTAGCCCTCTGGGAAGCTGCTGGTGTTGCGACGAGACGTCGCGCCCTCGAAGTGCTCTTTGTGGTGCTCTCGGAGGAAGAGTTCAATCTGCTTCGCCAAGAAGGCGAAAAGATCCCTTGCGGTCTTTGCGACCATGAGATTCTTGGGAATAGCAACCTTGTTGTAGGTCAGGTTGAAAGTGCTGTCGCCGTTTAGAGAAACGGAGCAAACGCGAAAGTTGGTGCCGCCCAAGTCTACGGCTAGATAGACACCCTAAAAAACGGAGCCAAATTGTTCAGTTGGATGACCCCTCTTCAACTAAGCTCGGGAATGAGTGAGATTACTTACGCTCTCAGTGCCATCTGGTACGGCAGTCACGTAGGAAGGAATCTGGCTGAGACTGGTTCCATCTTGCCTCAGTCCCGAATCTACAATGATGGTTAGTAGTGAGCGCAAGCAGTTGAGCGCAATGGCGCAAAGCAGCTGCAAGACAGCTCCAGCGCAATGCGATGAGGAATTGTCGCAAAACGTACCGGTCTGCTTCAGGAATTCCTGGACATGGCGGTTGAGCTCCTCGTCCGAAAAGTCGAACTCGGAGACAATCTTGCTGGTGTGCTCTGCTAGACCCATGGTGAGGACTCGCGACGTTGGTGGCGAGAGTGCGAGGTGCGTCAGTCGTGGGCAGATGAGGTCTTCTTGGATCGTGAGCTGCGAGGTCAAAGAAGAGAGTGGCCAGTGAGCTGTTGGAGGAAGATGGAGATGAAGAAAGGAGAAAAGCTGGCACGCCCACGGGAGCTGGAGGATGAGTGCGTAGAGCTTGGCGTCATGGAGCACGAGATGAGCGAGCTAGAAATCGGTAGCAATAAACGTTAGCGGCCCTGACACTATCGTGGGTACGTTATACTTTGCGCATGATGCGTATAGAGTGCAGAGAGCATGGATCGCACAGGGATTAGCCCCAACTCTGGGGACGGCGCGGGGCGGTTTTTGGCCGAGAGCTCCATGCTTAGCGCAGCGACCACTGAGACTCCCGCAGACACGGGCGCGGCCAGCGAATCATGGCCCCCAAGGCTCAGGTCTCTCCACCCATCACACGCCGGAGCAGCTCCAGAGGCTTTGGAGCTGATGGCCACCGGAATATCCGTCCAAGCTGCAAACTCTGGAATGTTCCCCAAGGGACACGGGCATCCACTGAGGAGCTGCTGTGCCTAGCGGTTACGTAGGTACGGGGCGCAGGATGGAGTAACGTGGGCGCTGGAGAGTTTCCAGAACAGCTCGAGACGAAGGGCAAAATGACGATGGAAATGAAGGCGCACTCACGAGAGACAGCAGCACTAACAGAATGGATAGCAGCCACACATGATTGGCGATGGGCTGTGTCGACCTGCGTCCGGCGCATTGCCCGGTTTGCTCTCGCACCACCCTGTCGCTCTCACCACCACCGCGCCACGAGGCGCCGAGGCCTCGAACCTTGTCCTGGTGGCACGCCGTCTTGACGGTAGGATCGTGTGCAGCTAGCAGAACAAAATTAAGCAATTGGACCCCCAAAATCGTGCCAAGGTCCCCCAATTTGCGTCATCACTCACAGTACATGCTCTAACCTGCACCCTCTATCAAGCCTCAAAACGCTCCCACGAAAGTGTACTCCGTATGAGAAAAAACCCTCGCGCAGTTAGCCGTGGAGAACAACGTCCATGGAGACGCCCGCATACGCAGCTGCGGAGCGAATGTGGCCCAAGCTGGAGACGCTGGTGAAAAAGGGCCGTATACTGACGATGTACTCCGTCCAAGTAGTACTCGTTCTGCGCACGAGAAATTTGGTGGTAAGAATGTCCGTCCTAACAGAATGGAGAAAATACGCGCGATTTTTGGCTGGGTGGCTGTCGGATTGGCGACTCAGAGCTCCCCAGTGGCGTCCATTGAGTGGTGCTG
The DNA here is from genome assembly GCA_000331835.2 of Trichoderma hamatum GD12. NCBI lineage: Eukaryota > Fungi > Ascomycota > Sordariomycetes > Hypocreales > Hypocreaceae > Trichoderma > Trichoderma hamatum. The sequence continues at coordinate 12,012 of ANCB02000419.1, read as the reverse complement.
CGGATTTGGCCCCTGTATCATTTAATTTCCCCCCAAATGGCCCGAAGATGCAGAATGCAGGCACAGCGTACCACTCAAAACGCCAGACTGCGAAAGCCGGACGATCACGACGCTGCAATGCAATGGCACGTTGACCAGCAGCGATGAGTTTCGCCGAACTGCACTCTCAGGCTGACCCGGGAACCGTCAAGCTGCTGCAGCTATATCGCGGCCGGCCTTCAATCGCAGAGACTAGCGTCAAGTTAGGTACCAGCTCTTATGCGAGAGTAGGGAAATGCCGACAAAATTGGGAAGCCAAACCTGCAAGACTCAATTGTTGAGGGTGGTGTGGTAAGGGGGGCGACAGAGATAACGACAGCAACAACAATTGGAAAAGGGGTTGGTTTTCTGCTGAGTGCCTGACAAAGCGAAATAGCGTGGTAAGAAGAAAAATAAAAAAAGACACTCAGAATAGGTATCATGGATTTTCTGCAGATGCCAGTGTGCTCCTCTTCTCGTAGATGGGGGCCCTACTTGATTCTGTCAAATTATCTGAGCCTGATAAGACAAAGGGCTTACTAGTACTCGATTCACAAATGACAAATGAGAGGGTGAGCATATGCAGTCATAAATCAAGATATGTCTTACTCGGGGCTCTTATATAACTTCGTTAGATGCAGGCAAAGATGGGGAACTCCCTCGAGCCGAACATTCAGCCATTGGCGCGGGGAAGCTGGTCTGTTTTCAGCAAAAGCGACTGGTCCGTCTCCAGGTTTTTAAAAGGCGGTCTTTGATAATATCCCCTCGCTCGCCCACTTTAGCCTGACTCTTGAAAATATTTCTCTTATATTACTTGTACGTAACTTGGCAAAATGGCCCATTAGCTCCCGGCTATCTGAGTAAAGAAGCTCGAGAGCCTGGGGAAACTGTCAGACTCCGGCATCGTAACCCACCAAGCTGTATACAGACAGCGATATGTAGAAATACGGCGGCAAACGTGGGTTGGAAGCGAGCCAGTGCTGGACCAGATCGCGGCAATGTGGGCGTGTGGACCACCTTCCAAAAAAGACGCGAAAGAGGCCAGATATCAAAGCGGATCCTGGCCAAGATGAATAATAGCATGGTCCTCAATTCGGCTTCGAGATAACGAGAAACGCGGCCAGCAAGAGCCCAGCGCATACTAGGAAAACAGTATTTCGGTGCTCATCACCTAATTCAAGTGTTAGCGAGATCCTATACGGATAGAGTTCAACAATTTTGAAGGACTCCTACCATCACGATCGAGGCTGTGTACAACAATCACAAAGATATTCAGTGGCAGTCTAAGAGTGCTATACACTCCACCTCGCACAGAGTCACTGACTACGTTACTTTTGATGAGTGCCATTTTTGGGAAATATGCCCCAACACAACCTTCGATAACACAAAAGGCCCAAAAAAGTAAATGCTCATGGTCAAGCATAGTTGAAACGGCAAACGCTGCAGATGCTATAACGAATATGAACGAGAGCGAGCCCATTGCTATGCCGTTTGAAGATGAAGCATTCCCATTGGCCGAAATGCCAGATCCAGCCATCATTGCGCACATGAAGCTCGAGAAGACGAGACCAAGGGGGAGATGCTCCTCGTATCCTGACTTCACTCTGGCGCTCTTCAGGGCGGCTGACCAGAAGAATACGAAAAGATACATTGCGCCTTCAAAGCAAGACGAAACAAAGATCAGAGATGCGACCTTGGGGTTGGTTAATGCTGCAAACATGCGATGTTTGAGCGTCTGGGCTTCATGGCTTTCTTTGCCAGTGTCAATGCTGCCATAGTTTTCTCGCCATGCTGCCAAAATGAGAACGCCGGCCCCAATGCAGCAGCCAAGGCTGGCAAGAAACGGTGCCAGCGGAGAACCACAATATTGAACGAGACCATCTCCTAGCACGCCGGAGCATATTGCTGTTACACTACTGATGGTTGTCATATTCGCAAAGATGCCGCTGAGAGAAACCTTGGTTTCTTCCAGGCGCGACAGGTGGTATTCAGTAACCATCCAAGCCTCGAAGACACTAAACAGCAGAGTTGTAGCAATACCGCCGAAGAATCGACCAACGTATAAGATGTTCAGGTTGTAACTTAGCATCGCCAGACATGTAATCCCGTAGCAGATGCAGTAGGCAACACATGCAGTGCGTCTTCCGTAACGATCTGCGAGCTGCCCAGCAACAGGGGCGCTGGCAGCACCCGAAACAAAGCCAAAAGCATATAAAAGAGCGACTGTGTGTTCTGCTAGTTGCTTTTCGTGCTTGTATACTGTGTAGGTGTATGGCCCCTGTTATGTTGTGATTTATGTCAGTACAACAAATGGAGAAAGAGGAGCTTGATTCTTTCTTTTTACACACTTGAAGCCAATCGGCCGCAGCCACCAAGGCGTAAACAACCAGGAATTGTCGTTGAAATCGAATCCCAATCACTTGTTTGTGCTCGTCCTCTTGGATGCCGCGATGGTACGACTTGTGATTTCGAATGTGATGTCGATAGAGCATAGAGCAGGCGTTGGCCACAGCCAAAAGGGCTAGGTTTGCCTGATAGAAGTTCATTATGAATGGACCGTTGCGTGTTGAAATTTCTGGTGTCAGACGAATTTGTCTCCCTTAGAGAACTTCATATGAAGAAGAGTTGCATATTACGCTCAGCTGTGAGAGAGACGGGGCTTCTTAGTCGAGTAGCATCGCTCTTTCCATTTTCGCTAGCAACTTATAACTGCCTCTTGAGATAATCTACCCTAATATGGAGGGCGGATGTATCCAGCCGGGCAAGATACTTGAATAAGTACTGATGCAGATTGGCAGGCACCAGACATCTGCAGTAGTGATTGCCATTTATATTGGGTGTCTACGTACTCTAGAGGTTTGAATCCATCTGCTCTTCTGCTACTACCCGGGAACAGGTGGTGCGATACGGAGCTTGGCCAACTTAAGGCATCCTCTTCGTGAAATATGCTGATTGGTTACGCTGTGAATATTTGGACGAATAGATATTTGAGATCAAATGAGAAGAAAAAAAAAAATCTGTCAATGCAGATTTTGCGATGTATGTTTGGGGCTGATAGATGTGACAATCAATGACAGTAAAAATAAGTGGTTTGCATCTCAAAATGGAAATCTGGATTAGAAGACGGCGACTAAGCAACAATGTCTGCTATTAAAGGGGCCGGAATAGCTGGCGAATAGTTCACAACCAAGTGATAAGCGAGTAGAAAGAAGCAAAAAAAAGAACCGCCTAGTAAAAAGAGAATGACAAAAATATGTCCATGGCAAACAAGAGATGCTATGATCATTTGTTGCAACGGGCAAAAAATTGCGGCCTGTGTGGATCGAACACACGACCTTCAGATATCAAGTGACTTGAAGTTGGAACTTCAGTCTGACGCTCTCCCAGCTGAGCTAAGGCCGCAATGTATTTGTTGGAGAAAAGGCGAGCATTGTAGTGTATTTGAACTATCCCAAACCTACAAATTGTGTGGAGACTTGCGCTCTGGACGTGATTTACAGTGGAGATTTGATTCGCTGCGGCTCTGCGGCGGCGCCGGTCAATTCCTGCCAAGGGCTAATAATAACCCGCGGTCCCCTCAAGACGGCTTACACACTTACACTACGCACCGATTCGGGGCATATCAGTTGAGGCCGGCCAGGGACGAAAAGGAGTTCATCGGAGCTCCAGGGCATTACCAATTGCGATGCTCCCTACGCTAGTCGGAATCTATAAATACAAAGTCCCGACAGCTCTCGCTGGAGAGTCTGTTGCAATGCCCTGAAATAATTATTGACAGCTACTATATTAGTAGGTAGTCGCAGCGAATCTGGTGGCCCCACCGTTCCGCGAGGAACGAAAAACGGGCTGCAGCCCAACGACCCCCGCCTTGCCCAAAGCAAAGTCCTACCCGCCAAGAGCAAAAGTCCTGAGCTAGCGCCGCCATGGAGGACATACAGCGCAAAAGGCTTCTGAGACTCGGGTCCTGGAAACAGGCGAGCCCTCCATCTCGTTGTGGCTAGCGGAGGCGGTTGCCGTTTTTAATTCTATATCGCGACATGTGAGAACAAACATAATTCAAATGCCATGGAAATAGGGTGCGCTGCCCGTCTCCAGCACGTGGCCCGCCATTTGGAAACAAAGAACGGGCAGAATTTTATTCAGCGGCTGTTTCGATTTGCGTGGCTTTGCCCCGCCTCTCTCGATCACCGCCTCCACCAGTGCCGACGGAGTGCATACAATGGAAAGGCAAAAGCCCACTTTGCGTGTTTTGCGACTGTTTCGCAAGGCGGCATTTGTCACGCTCTCCAAGCCATTCGTCCACTGAAGATGAACCCGGCAAACGCTGGAGGGCTGCTGGGCTGCTGGCTTGGCTGGGTCCAGTGCGATATTCCACTGCCTTTTCATTCCAGATCTGCCCTATCACCCGCCTGCATCGCTAGCACCATGGCGAGTTTGTCACTAGCCCCGCCGCTATGGCTTCTGCCACTGCTGATCGCTGGCCTCTCTAGACTTCTCAGCCGCACGGGCTACAGCGCCGTGTACATGCAGCCAGACCTGTACCCTGCAGGTTCCTAGGCCAGCTAAGCAGCCATAGCTCAAACAGACTGCATGCGGGAATGAGCATGGCCTGAGCTGCGTGGAGGAGGCGAGGCAAAGAAGGGGAAAAGTAAAATGAAGTGAAATGGGAAAAAATAGACTTGGCGGGATACTCCTAGATACATATACAGCTGAGTACCCAGCAACCTAATACCAGCCACAGCATCTAAGATGGAGGGTCTGTGGTAGCGCACACAACGTTTTACGGGGATCAAATACGGAGTGCATATACGGGCGGAGAAGCTGGTTGACGTCAAAGTCGACGCTGTTTTGTTTTGCAAGTACCTACGCAATCAGCTATCAATCAGTCACCTTGTTGCTGTGTAATCCATGTACAAGTACGCGTAGAATCAGCGTCCAATGCCGGCAAACGCTCGCAGCGCTCGTAGCTCTACCCGAGTGTCCAAGGGCTGGCGTATTACTGTGGTTCCCGCTGCGCAAGGCACATCGCCGGGCCCTGCTTAGGCGTTCTCGAGGTGCGGCTCAGCCCTGCCAACGCGTTGGGTCTGGTTTGCACAGCCAGGCCAGGCCTCGTGTTGCTAAATTCTGACTGCCAGCCCCGGGTGCGCGTTGCGCTGCTTGTCCACGCCAAGTACTCTGGTAAGCAAAAACGCTCGTACGAGTACGAGACAAAGAGGCGGCGAGTCCTGGGCCTTGTCCTGCGCGAAAGCCTGTGCCAGTACTAAGCTGGAGAGAGAGATAACCCTCTCTTCAGATTCAACGGTTGCGTTGCTCCCTTTTTTCCTTTTCCCCTTCTCCATCTGCCAAGGTAGTACTTTGAACGCTGTCGGGCAGCAGCACGAGCGCGAGTCCTACGCCTAGTACCGGCGACCCAACTCTGCATCCTATCGCAAGCTCCAAAACCTGTCAGCGCGGACACTAAATTAAAAAAAAGAGGAAAAAAAGAAAAAAGAGGCCACAGCTGCTGCTATTTCCACCACCACACCTCTGCGCGCTGCCGACCTGATCTTACACTATCAATCGATCTAGGCCTAATCCTCCCGCCCCAGCAAGCGCCCTGCCTGCGCCTTTGGCCTTCCCCCATCGTATCGCCCGTTCTTCCTCCCCTCCACTCCCACTTTCTTTATCTCCCCTTCCCGGGACCTGACCTTCTTTTCCTCCTCCATATGAGTTCGCTGAACTCCCGCTTCAAGAGCTTTGGTCTCGGCAAACGCAAATCCGTCGCCAGCATTCACAGCATCCAGCAGCCTGCGCCCCCCACCAGCACCGGTACCCCTCCTCCCGGCCAAATACCTCAACACCAGCTCCCGCATCCTGGCCAGACGCCTCCTCCAGGCGCCGCGTCGTCCACCACCAGCCTCCCGATGAATCACCCAGGCCAGGGCGCGCGTCCGCCTAGCTATTCTGCCGGAAGCTATCCGCAACCGCCTCAGGGCCAGCCCATGGGCCGTACGAGCCCCATGAACCCCGGCCAGAACCGCACCCCGCCGTCGCAGATGACTGGAGGCCCTCCCCCGATCAACACAGGAGCTCCCGCTGGATATCCGCCAAACATGAATCCCATGGGCCAGATGCCTCCGGGAATGCCTCAAGGTGGCCCTCCCGGCTTTGGACAGCCCACGGGATATCCTCCTGGACCACCACCCGCCGGAGGTCCTATTGCGCAACAGTTCCAGCAAGGCAACCCCGCGGCCGAGGTTGAGGGTGCTAGCCGAAGCAAGGCCCAGCTCATTGTTGGCATTGATTTTGTTAGTAGCCCTTTGACATCCAAGCTCTCAAACTTTATTTTCCCCTTGTCCATGTCCTGGGTCATGTCTTGGCAGTAGAAATACGAGCTATACACGGCTTATAGGAAGAGCAATGGGAAAAGAAGGGAGGGAGAGAGAGAGAGAAATGAGAAGAAAAACGACAGTTTCTAACAAGTTACTCTTCATAGGGAACAACCTTTTCTGGTGTCGCTTTCGCCTTTGCTACTAACAACGAGGCCAAGGAAGACATCATCACAGAATGGCCCGGTGCGGGTTCATACACCAAGCAGAAGGTGAGCAGCGTTGAGACAATGATGGCGCCACACAAAACTCTCGAGCTAACTCTAAATCAGATCCCCACTGTCCTCTACTACGATCAATATCAAAAGGTGGTAGGCTGGGGCCCCGACATTGCCGATGCTCTGGCACCAACTGGTTACCCCAAGCCAGGAGTCCAAAAGGTTGAGTGGTTTAAGCTGCAGCTGATGCTTAGCGGCAACACATACATTGACCCCATCAACCTGCCTCCTCTGCCCCCGGGAAAGTCCGAGATCGATGTCGCTGCCGACTACCTCTTCAAGCTCCGCCAGGCTATGCGGTCATCGCTGCAGAAGACTCTTGGTGAGGTGTTCAACAGAGAAGAGCGAAATATCCGATACTACCTCACCGTGCCGGCTATCTGGAACGACGCTGGTAAGGCTGCCACCCGAGCTGCAGCTATCCAGGCCGGTTTCCTGCGTGACGAAAACGACAACCGCCTGACCCTCGTTTCCGAGCCCGAAGCAGCAGCCCTGTTCTGCTCCAAGACGGGTCTGCTCAACCTCAAGGTGCACGATGCCGTCTTGATTGTTGATTGTGGCGGAGGTACTGTCGATTTGATTGCATACGAAGTCGAGGATGAGAACCCCTTTACTGTCGCCGAGTGTACTGCCGGTTCTGGTGATTCTTGCGGTTCCACAGCCCTGAACCGCAACTTTAGCAACATCCTGCGGACCAAGATTCGAAAGATGAAGCTGCCCGACGGATCCAAGACCGCCGGTCGTGTCTACGCCAAGTGTATCATGGATTTCGAGAACCGAATCAAGGCGGATTTCCGAAACAATGGCCAAAAGTGGGCTGTTGATGTCGGTATTGAAGCCGAGTTCCCCGAGGCCGGCATTGAGGAAGGTTACATGACCTTTACCAACGAAGAAATTCTGCAGTGCTTCGAGCCTGTCGTCAACAGAATTCTCGAGCTGGTGCGAAACCAAATTATTGCCATTCAGGCCCAGAACCGAACCCTCCAGAACATTTTGGTTGTCGGTGGATTTGGTGCTTCCGAGTACCTGTTCCAGCAGATCAAGCTTCATGTGCCCCCTCAGTTCCAGTCCAAGGTCGTTCGACCCATGGACTCGGTGGCTGCCATCGTCAAGGGTGCCGTCACCGCCGGTATTACGGAGCGTGTCATTACCCATCGTATTGCCCGACGTCACTACCTCATGGCCACCCTACAGCCTTTCAAGGAGGGCTACCACCCCGAGGCCTACCGAGTACCGTCGCTTGATGGCAAGGACCGATGCAAGTTCACGAGACAAATCTTTGTACACAAGGGACAAAAGGTCAAGAACGGAGAGCCTTACAAGGTCTCCTTCTTCAGACAGGTTGCCCCCGGAGCCACCCTCATGTACGAAGATGTTTTGTACGCCTGTGACGATGATGTCTGCCCAGAGTATACCAAGGATCCTCGTAAGTTTTTTGCTTTTTTTTTCTACCCCACATCTCTTGACGACGAGTAAGAGTGATTTTATTTGTGGTTCATCAACTAACGTATCTACGTAACAGGCATCAAGGAAGTTGTTACGCTTACATCTGACCTGTCTCGCAAGAACCTTGAAAAGGATTTCGAGCGAATGGATACCCCTCAAGGTACCTTTTACAGAGTATACTTTGACATTTACCTGACTCTGGACGGTTCAGAGTTCAGTGCGGAGCTTGTGTGCCAAGGCGAGGTTATGGGCCGCTGCCGAGCCCGCTTCAGGTAAATGAGGGAGAAAATTAGACGAAGAAGCCTTTAACAGTACATACTTTGTTGAAGCTGAGAGCTTTGATTCAGACAGCTGGCACGCCTTTGAAGTCAAAGATACATACACATGATACCTATCTGGGGATGCAGACGCAAAAGTGAGGAGGATTATACATGATGCAGCGGTATTTTAATATAACCGGCGGAGTGCTCAGGAGAACTAAGGAGGACAAGGGGGGTTTTTATTGCCACATTAGCAGCACACTTTTTATTTTATTTTTTATTATTCTGATGGATGTTGGATTCGGACAAGAAACAAGCCGAAAGCATGGTATGCTTTGACACGTGCTTTTACTTGTTGATTTGAGGAAGATGACGAATGAAACGAAGAGAAGACTACGACTGGCAATGTTATTAATAGACAGTCTAAAAGGGTAGACCAAGGAATATGTTAGTCCATTCGAGTGCAGTCTCCACGAGTGAAACATGTGTATATTTTCATTTGCCAGGATTATGACATGCCCTGCCACTGCACATGTAATATAGTTACAAAATTCATTGTTTTCAGGGATATATAAAACTTCGTGTCCTACTTCATGTCCTGCTTCTTGGTACTCGGCAATACTTTGCACTTGTAAATGCTATATTTAGCATCGCGACGACAATGTTAGGAGAGCACTCAAATGGCTCCTGCATATTCGCAAACTCGACACCCACTCGACCCGGAGATACCTCATAGCCGGATGCACTATCGAGCGGAAGGAGGCACATGAGCTCATCTTACATCTTGTTGGAGCTTTTGTTTCAAATTTTGTTTCTCTTATCCTTTCTTCTAATTGCCAGAATCAATATTGAATATTCCCTGTCTTCCATACTGCTTTACTTACATATTGAACCTTTGTCTACGCTCCTGAATTACAGCTCTCCTTCTTCTCTTTTGTTATTACTGTTTCCTTTATTTAATTTTCTCTTCCATCATACACTATTAGACGCGGTTGGACTGAAGACAACGACGACTCTAAATTCCTGTTCACTATCTTGATGCGTTGCTTTGCACCTTAAGACGCGTGCTGGCTATTGTCGGCGCATATTGCCTCTTGCAACCTCGCCTTTGTCTCACTCTCTCCTCTTGGCAAAGCTGTCGGTGGCTGTGATTCCACTGCCATTTATTCACCAGTTAATACAGACTTTCACGAGTTGTTTCGGGTCAGGACAAGCCTCGGTCCCACGATTTAGAAACGCCCAACTCAGACAACAGTCACGGCATATATGTCGAAAGCCTCGAGATAGAATACCGACAATAGGCATTCAATGAACGAACAGGCGCGACTGACCCTGATGTACGCTCTGCTATCCTTTCCTGGCACACAAGCAGCACAAGATTCTTTTATGAACCACAACTGGCAAGCAGCCTTCTTCAACGAAAACTCGGACCCTCCGCGAAGATTCAAACTGGGGCCTCCCGGCGATTCCGACGAGACAGTCCCTCTGGTGGTGACAAACAAATGCGACTCGACAATATGGCCCGGCGTTGCCACGCAATCCGGAATTGGACCGGGGATTGGAGGGTTCGAGCTGGCGGCCAACAAAAGCAGGAAGCTGTTGGTAGGTCCTGACTGGCAAGGTCGGGTCTGGGGGCGGACAAACTGCACCGTGAATGGAGAATCATGCGCCTGCAAGACAGGAGATTGCTTCGCAAAGATGGACTATGAGTTCAGCGTAAGTGGCACTGCTGCTGATATCATGAACTGCCGATAGTCACGGAGATGGGATCTAATGTGAGCCTGCAACAGGGAGCTACACCGGCGACGCTGGCAGAATTCAATCTCGCTGGCGGCGTGGACAACATGCAAACCTTTTACGACATTTCTCTCGTAGACGGCTACAACATCCCCATGGGCATCAACTACATCCCTGCCAAAAACACCACCTTTATCCCGCCGAATCTCACAAACTGCGCCTGCATCGCCACTACTGGCTGGGTATTCTCTTCGACAGGCACTGGCACCGGCACCTTTTACTCCAACGTAACGTACCCGATTCCTCTGGAATCAGAAGAGACCAACGAAAGCGTCAGCGGATAGTGTCCGTGGCTGAATCTTGCTTTCCCTCCGACCCATCCCGGAAATGGCATCTACCCCTATCCCGATGACAATGTCGAGCGGCCTGCATTTGCTCCATGCAACAGCGCCTGCGCGGCCACAGGATCAGACAAAGATTGCTGCATTGGCAAATACCACGATCCCAACATTTGCAAGCCGTCGCAGTATAGCAAGTCAGTCAAGGCCGTGTGCCCCGATGCCTACAGTTTCGCGTTTGATGATCAGCAGTCGACATTTATCATCCCCAAGGGTGGAGGCTGGGAAGTTGTCATGTGCCCCGAGGGACGGTCGACTGATATTCTCCGCAAACTGGGACCTGAAATGTTTGAGTTGGCGAGTGGTGGTAGATTATCGACACATTCTCTCAAGAGACTCAGAAACGCGACGTATATCAGGGGAGAGCGGGCATCTGCGGGTGTGACAAGATCGCCGACTATAATGCTGCTTATCTTTGCAGTTGCCGCTTGCATCTTGATAAGAGCTTAAGAAGAGTATTGCCGAAACGTCAGCCCAGGCCGATGGCTCTCCGCAGATGGCGGACATGAAGGATGATTTTGTATACATACGATTGTCATCCTGGAGATGTATATATCTGTCTCTCTCCCAACAATAATACCTAAAAAAACCATTCGATTAAAATAAGAGTCATGGGACACGATCAAGGCCACACGAAAAGTCTATATTGAGTATGTTTCTTCTTCCTCTTCAACGATGGCGTGTATAAGAGTGCGAATCTAGGCACTCCAACATGCGCACAAACGTGTCTTTGCGACAAGATACCTATTGTATACAAACATGGCCCTCTTCCTCTTCTTCAGCCCCCTTGTAACCGTAAAATTGGCAATACTCCAACGCCTGGCCTCAGTTTGCTCAAAGGTGCTCAGCTGTGCTTCGTTGCTTGCCCTTCACTTTCCATTTCTCTCTCGTTTCTCCCCTCTGCTATAGACCTGCTGCCGGATTTCTTCTTCTTCTAGAAGTGATGCGTATACACATATATATTGGTCTTGATTCCTCCTTGGCGTAAGTTTAATTTACCGTCTGTTCTTTCTCCTGCTCTCCCACTCCGCTCGCTCCTCCTCGTCACTACCGCTGAACTCGGCATCGTCGTCGTAATCCTCCTGGGCGTCAACGTGGTTCACCAAGGGAGGGGCCGCTCCGGGTGGGGGAGGCGGCGGCGCGCCGCCCGGCGCAGCGACGCTGCTGTCGACGTTGATGAAGTCACCGGCGTTTTGGCTGGCGTAGATGTGCTTCTGGATGAGGTCGCGGAGCTCCTGGTTGCGCGGGTCGACGAGCTGCGAGGCTGTGAGGCCGCCCTTGTTCTTGATGCGCGGGTTGGAGCCGGCCTCGAGCATCATATCGATGAGGCGGTGGCCAAAGGGGCGCTGGGTGGGGGGTTCGGCGTTGAGCCAGCGGATGGCGGAGTGCAGGGGAGTGTCGCCCTCTTGGCGGTTGATGGGGTCGCATTCGAAGTCGGGCTGGTCGAGGAGGTGGTCGATGATGTCGTCTTTTTGGAGTCGTGTTAGTATCTGGGCTGGTTCGGGATGGACGTGGAAGATTATGAGGGGAAAGGGGAGAATTGGCGGATAAGTAGGGCAAAGGGGGG
>KQ479199.1:17184-35019 GCA_000331835.2 Trichoderma hamatum GD12 | reverse complement strand
CCCCCCCTCCCTTCTCCTCCTCGGCCTCTCCTCCCCTTATCCATATTTTGTAGAAGGTCGACGATTATAAAAAGCCATGATTCACCGGTTGTTTTTGCCTTTCATTCCTCATTCTATCATCCCATTTTCATACAAGCTTCAAATAAGCTACAAAAAACAAACTCATCAGACTCTGAAGCTATATTCAAGAGCTATTCAGCAAATCACGTATACACTTTATTCCAAGCACCATCAGCACAACCTCAAGCCATAAAGATTTATTTTGGGCCGTTACATATCAATCTGTCCAACTATATACAGCTTTACCAACATCTACAGTCGAAATGATGGCTATTCCTGAGGTATGCCTTACTAATGACATATGACGTACTGGGTGGCCCTTCCACTAACACAAAGAATAGACAGACCGCGCCACCATCCGTGAAGTTCTTTCACATTTCGTCTCCGAGGTCACCGGCGGCTACAAGATTGATGAAAAGGCTCTCAGTTTGACGCCTATTGCCAAGCTTCGTGCAGCAGTTGTTTCAGAATTACAGCAGTCAAGCCTCAAGGACCACTTGGACTATCTGAACTCCAAGGATCAGTTCACCATGGCGTGTTATGTTGCAGCCGACTTCACATCATCCCACCCCCTTGAGTACCAGGTCATCGTTGCTCAGCTTACCATCTTCTTCTTCCACGCCGAAGATATCCTCGAGGAGAAGCCTGATGTGCTCCGCCAACTGCAACTCAACGTAGCCACTGGCCAGCCATGCGGTGATGTAGTCCTCGACTGGTATGCCCGTGAGCTCACACCTCGTCTGTGGAAGCACTTTGACCCCCTTGTTGCCAACATGATTACCATTGCCTGTTATGACTTCATTAACGGCATTGGAATCGAGTCCTTGACCAAGGACGTTGAGATCCAGCCCCAGGCACCAGCCTTCCCTGATTGGCTGCGCTTCAAAACGGGGCTTTCCCCGATGTATGCACTGTTGGCTCTAGCACGACCCTCAGATCCGAGCCTGGCTACTGGTGGACTGGATAAGTACTGCCAGGTCATCCCTGATGTTATCGTCTTTACCAACATCGTCAACGATGTCATTTCCTTCTACAAAGAGCTCCTGGCTGGCGAGAAGGGCAACTACATTGACATGCGCGCCCAAAGAGAAAACATCACCGTCATCGAAGCACTGGGCACCCTTGCCGAAGAGGGTATCCGAGTCCGTGAGCGTGTTCTTGCTGTTCTTGAGGATGAGCCAGAGTACCGAGCCAACTTTGACACATATGCCAAGGGCATCACCCACTTCCACACCTCATCTCCGCGTTACAAACTGCTAGGATTGTTTGAGAAGCACTAAAAGACGAGTTGATATTAGATGATGAGGCTTCAGAGCAAGATATAGAGAAGCATAAAGTTTGGTGAAAAGTTGTTTTTTCAAAATAGATCGAATGTATTATAGACTGATTTTAGATTTAAGCTCCATGATAAACTCGTTTCCATCTACATGAACCGATTTATAGTGCTGTGGATCCTAGAGATCGTATAATTCCCAAGCGCATTGGCCATTAATGACATTCTCATGCGCTTTGGCCAGTAGTATAGAAGAATCCCAAGCGCATTGGCCAGTGAATGCTGGCAACGCCGTTGAGATCTTGGGGAAACAGAGGGGCGGTCTGCAGAAGAGTGACAACCAATGCGCATTAACATACTAGGGGCAGGCGGCAAATTTTGAGTTGAATCCTCTCTTTGTTGGCTGGAGCCAAACCCACTCGTTCGATGCAGCTGCATTAGGCAAAATGACAACTCCGATTACGCTCACCTTTCTATACGAGTCGGAAGTTCTAGGTACTCCGTATTACAGTCAAACGCTCCGAGCGTATGATGCCGCAACTCATGAGCTATGCTTCTTGTACCCACAAGATTATAATCTTAATCCTAGTTGTTTCATATATGATTACTCGGATGAATTATCTTCGCCGTGTATATTACTTTTCTTGTAAATGAACGCTTATGACTCCAAGCAGCAGCTAAAGGCGAAATACGCCGCAAAGACGCTAAAATTAACTTATAATACGGCATCACTGTTAAGAGGGCGTATATCTAGCATTCAATTGTACCTACATGCCTTTATTGAGCAGTTTTTGTTGCGCAAATTGGCTACTATTGGGCGTCGAACGATGTGACATTCAGGGTGGTTCGACGTCCTATGAAGCTTTTGAGCGAAGGAATCTTGGTAACGCAATCTAGTCTGCTTACGGAAGACGGCGTGAGAACTAACAGCGGCCCTTGTAGAGGCGCGGGTACGGAATTGCGGCTAATAAGTATAGACGGGGTGCAGAGAAGGCCCGATACACAAGTTGCAAGGAGTAAAATCCTGTGCATGAGCAAGGTCTATGTATAAATATAAATAGTTATGCTGGCTTCATTGCATAATTTAGCAGTGTAACATTGCTCTACCGGTTCCTGGCGAGCTGTCATTTATCTGATCCACTAAGGGGTTTCTTTTTTCGTTAACTTCTTTCCATTTTCCCTCTTTTGGAAATGATTTCACACGTATTTTGAGGCGAATGCAACGCTGCTAGGTATGTATTAAACTTGGGGCCTCGGTAATAAACGGACCCTTTGAGAATGATATCGTGATTCTTGGTGGCCATGTCTTCTGTTGTGGGCCAAAATCTTAGCAAGTGTGTTAGGTGTTTTATTCTATAGCGGCCTAGTCAGTTAGTGTACGCGGGAGCGACGGAACGAAACTAGTGTGTCAGAGTCAGGCCATAGAAGTAATAGCGGGAGGGAGTATCATGACAATAAGATCTACATTTAGACCCCATGCATATTCCTCTTTCAAATTCTAGACATGGTCAGCGAAGATACGAAGGACATTTGTGGCGAAGATGTGAAAACTGGCCTTTAAATGCATAGGTAGTCATGGTCTTTCTGTAATGGGAAATCTTTTGCCTCCATTGGGGATGTCAGAGCTTTGCATTTTGCCCCTCGAATCGTCCTCTTTCCTATCTTCAAGCTTCATGAGTGCCAGATTTCTCCTGCCTCTCGGCTTTCTTCGCATCGAATACCGAATTTTACTCAATCACTACTAATCAAGGAGTTTGAAAACGAGTTCTGCACCACCTGATTCCACAGGGATCCATCATGCCCCAATTAATATGCTGATCTGTCTCCAGATATTGAGTGTATTGTTGGATTTTGAACTCTCCCTTCCCTTTGATCAAAATACCGTTGAATCAAAGACGGGACTTGACTCCCAAATGATTGTTCCTAAGCTTGCGTTTAGTATACGAATCGCTTCAACATGCCATCATCTACATGATGACGTGCAATACGAATTTCTGGCACAAATATTACGGTAAAGAAAGCAGATTATCTCGTTACTCGTCTGATATAGAAGCAGCTATTGCCACTAGACCGAAACTTTCCACCGAATAACTATATCTATTAGGGTTTCTGAGTAAAATGCGAACAAATCTTGTATTCAGAGACCTCTCTGCAGACTTGAATGACTATCGCTATTTTCAATCTATGCCATGTCTCCTGATACAGCAAGTAGAATGCGATTGGGAACACAAAGGGTTCTTTGTTGCATCAGTATTACTACCGAAAAGCAGAGTCTATCAACTACATGGGTCCTGCCTGAGCCAAATCATCTATAGTAGTTTGATTTGTGGGGTGTATTGCTGCCTATGAAAGTCGACATTCGCAAAGATTCAATTGGATCATTGTTTAACAATCTTTGAAAGCTTTGGGACAGCTTGAGGGTATAAATATTTACGCGAGCCTGTCAAATTAGCTGATGTAGCTGATATATGGATGCTAGAGATTCGTGTCAAGTATTTCCCCCTTAAGTGAACGTCTTGATTCGTTCATCCTGATTGTCTACAGAACCGCGCTTTGTGGACATGGCCAAAGGGGTGGTTCTGGAAATCATTTTTTGTGACCTACTCCTGACGTCGTTTGTTCTCGTCGACATGACTCCAACATCGGTCTTTTTTAGCCTCACGTAGTCACTCATTAGCTTCTAGGTGTCCTGAGGTTGCCCGTGCGTATCCGCCTAACGTCCCATAGACCATTACCATTATCACAGTGGTTATCACGCCGTTTTTTTCGGCGCGTTACGACGACATTCTCCTTCTTGATACTAAATTTGGCTATTATCGGAGGGTTATTGAAGTTCTTCTAGGGCTTGTTGTATTTCGTTCAGCTGTGTCTAGTACTAACTCGCTGTTTTATAAAGTCTTTCCGCGCCTCCTATTCCCGGGCTGTAATTGTGTCTTCATTTCGTCTATAGCAACGCGAGAGTAGTTAATGTCGACAAGCTTAGCTAGCTATTCCAAAATATTATAAGAAAACTATTCATATACTTTGATTTGCTACGTATTTATGAACAATCCTAATTGTACACTTGGATAACGTATCCGTGTACTTGTATAACCGTCTTTGTATAACTTTACGCATTCACATACTCTCTCAGTGACGATATCAGGAAATCTCTCCCGCTATCTATTTCAAAGGCTAAATGCTCCCAGTTTTGAGGAATTCACAAATTATGGTGTTAGACAATCTAGAAATTTATCTTCATAGATCACTTGGTCTTCAAAAGGAAATCTCCAGCTCACGATAAATTACTGATCCATTGTCTCATTATACATTGGAGATTATCCATATATCAGGGATTCTTTTTTTGTCTCAGTTTGCAGGCTTTACAATCATGGTCAGATATCGTGATACCCGTACTCATCTTTTCCTGTATTGGCTCGCGGGTCACTATGCTATGAATTATGTCTTCATTAGGCGCACAATAAGTGTCCTTATCTAAACAAATGAACAATCGTAATATTCCCCGGTAACTGAATGCTGCATGGCTCATGGAATGATACATATATTATAAAGTCTCAACGACAATTTCCTTCTCCAGATTTGGAATTGACATTAGCTTCATAATCTTCTACGCAAACTGGAAATTTTGATATCACAGTCCAACATTGGATATAACTTTACAGAATTGACTTTCTCATATCCAGGATCGTTCTATGGCTAAAATACTTCCTTTATGCCCTGCCTGTTGGTTTCTGTATGTGTAAATCTCCTTGTCAATTGGGTCCCGGAAAAGTTTAAGCAAAAGTTATCGAATTCATGAAGAAGCAAGTCGACGGTCTCTTCATCTTGGCAAAGTTTAAGTTAAATGAGATTAAGCAGAAGCGACACCCGAGTGTAATTCTTAAAAGCTTCAAGCCGTTTCTAAAAGAAACCAACGAGTTGCCCAACGAAACACTTGCCAATCCCTCTATTACAATTTCAGAGAAAGATGCTTATGGCCTCATCGAGATACTACGATGGGGTTTTGTGCCGAAGAATCGCTCGCGCTCGAACAGTTGGAGGTTGCACTCATTATGAGATTTAGAGATCTTCCACTACGGCTTAAACTATATCACATTTAAGTAACTGCATACCGTCGCATTGTGTATAAGCTTTGTTGTCTTACAGATACTTTCTGGATTTATTTTTACCTGAGCTATTTTGACACTTATAAGTTAATAATGGCCTTGAAGTTTTTATGATTTATAGCTGTCGACGGCCCTCTCCGACAGACATTAAGACGTTTAATGATGATCTATTGTGTTTGGATCATATTCAGCAATAATTATGTCTAGAAATGGCAGCAAATACTAATTCACGTGGACTTAATGGATGAACTGACCGGCGAGGGCTTGTTCATTAGTAGATAAGCAGTGGATGCACCTCCAGAAACTCGACCACATCGGGAGTCGAGGAGTCATATTGTTTATTTAAACATGTCTAGGCTATTCAATTACTTTTCAAAAATTAACTCGCCTCATGTGCACCAACAGTACTGTAAAATAGGCCGAGTGTCGTCGCCCCAGCTCCCGCAAAGCCGCCGAAGAAACTGCTCACTTCCAGTACACGACACGTATTATTTGGATAGCTCAAGAAGCTTTATATAAAGTGGCGACTATTAGGAAGAATTTAATTTATGATTGCGCGAATATTTGCTATTTATGCTTGTATATCTTAAGAAACTGGTACGACTTCCACAGTGGACCAAATCGTAAGAAAATGTGATGGCGTCAAGCAGCTTTACCGTGCGCCACAACATTCTCATATTGGTAGATGCCGAAAGTATGGCATTTATAGGCTAGAGAAACAACAATGAGGTTGACTCTTGGCAGCGATCTATCGAGATTTGTTTTAGCAGTACCACCTCGCGCGAACTACTCCAATGCTACCTTGTGATCGTCCATGTCTCAGATACATTGCTATTATAATAGCAACCTACTGCTACGCTTGTGGTTTGACACAATCCCTTAGCACGCCTCGTCCGATAATTCTATTGGCAGAGAATTGGCATTTCAGAATGTTTGCGTCATAGGCACTGTAGCTTTTCTTTGTCATTGGCGCAATAGAAGATAGAGTGTAGACCTATGATGGCTGTAAGCTGAGGTCATAGGATTCTACGTCGGGGGCAATGACTAACAAGCCATCAATCAATACGTGGATTCTAGCCCATCTATAGCATTCTTATTACTTCTTTCTTCTTTAATAATCCATCCCAGCAGCCACAGCAGCGGATTACGAGCTCTGCTCTTATTCAACACAGCCGTTTAATTATAGGCCCCAGAGCCCACTAAATCGTGATTCCAGCAGGCACCGACCCGCCTGTGCTCCGCCGGCGCGGATATAGATAGACCCAGAAGCCCGCCCCGGCTTAGCCTAGTCGGGAATGACTTGCAACACCTCCAGGCGGCACTAAACCTCTTGCGGGCTGCTATTGCGTAGCTCTCGGGTCCTCAGGGTCAAACTCCGGTTGCAAGAGCATTGAGAAACACCAAAGCCCCTGAATCTGGCCCTGCGAGACGCGATATTTCTCAGCTCATAGACTCGTTTTGCGGCGACACTTGCTGTAGCACGGGCTGCCCAAGCAGAGGCGGAAATTGCACTTGTTTTCGTTTCCCGCGTTTTCTCTCTTAATTCCTTGCTGCCCCGTGCGAAAATGGTGACCGGGCGAGACGCCGCCACGCTGTTATAATGACCATGGCCAAGGAAACCTACGGCGAGACCAACTTCGGCGACGAGGACCGAGGCCTGCTGGCCGGCGAACCAGAGAGAGGCGACCTCTCCATCATCACGAGCGTTCTCAAGGCACCACGACCCGACTTTGAGGTTGAGTCAAAGACGCCGCGAACGCCAGGCCGGGTGCAGTTCGATCTGACGCCGCGCATCCTCAACTTCAGCGACGGACCCCTCCACGGACGGCCTTCGACGTCCTCGTTCTCGTCCGACGATCGATTCGATTTCGACGATGGCTCTACTTCCATAGACGACTCGCATCGCGTACCGCTGCTCACGGAAATCGAGGCACCCAGCATTACCGTCGCTCGAGAATGGGACGACGCGGGCGAAGACGATGAAGAAAACGCCGTGGCGGAGGAGCTGCGGCGGCCAAAGTCCGGGCTCAAATCCGCCTTTATGAACATGGCCAATTCCATCATCGGCGCCGGCATCATCGGCCAGCCATATGCAATGCGGCAGGCGGGCCTGCTGGCGGGCACGGTGCTTCTCGTTGCGCTGACGGCGGTGGTGGACTGGACCATTTGCTTGATTGTCATCAACAGCAAGCTGAGCGGGACGAGCAGCTTCCAGGGCACGGTCGAGCATTGCTTTGGACGGCCGGGACTGATTGCGATAAGCGTTGCGCAGTGGGTGTTTGCCTTTGGCGGCATGGTGGCATTTGGCGTGATTGTGGGCGATACGATTCCGCATGTGTTGACAGCCATATGGACCGACTTGGGGAGTGTGCCGGTGCTGGGGCTGTTGACGAATAGAAGAGTTGCGATTGCAGTGTTTTGCATGGGAATCAGTTACCCATTGACGTTGTACAGGGACATTGCAAAGGTACGGTTTATATACAGGTCGCCTTTGATCTTGATTTTGCTCAATGAGAGTAAACACCTGCTAACGCGATACTGCTCAACCATGTAGTTGGCCAAGGCGAGTACATTGGCTCTTATCGGCATGCTGGTCATTGTCGTTACGGTGCTGGTGCAAGGCGTGCTTGTTCCATCTGCAGACCGCGGTTCCTTCAGCACGCCGCTGTTGACAATCAACAGCGGCATCTTTCAAGCTATTGGTGTGATATCATTTGGTATGGATACCTTTTCATATCCTATACCCTAACCACTGCCACAATGAAAGAGTATGGCTAACATTTAACGCTACGCACAGCATTTGTCTGCCATCATAATTCCCTCCTCATCTACGGCTCCCTAAAAACACCGACCATCGACAACTTCTCCCGCGTCACGCACTACTCAACCATCGTCTCCATGCTCGCATGTCTAATCATGGCCCTCGGCGGCTTCCTCACCTTTGGCGATAAGACAATGGGCAATGTGCTCAACAACTTTTCAACGGATAACTCCATGGTCAACGTCGCACGGTTGTGCTTTGGGCTCAACATGTTGACGACTTTACCACTGGAGGCGTTCGTCTGTCGCGAGGTCATGATCACATACTTTTATCCAAACGAGCCGTTTAATCTCCGGCGACATCTGGTAATCAGCACAGCACTAGTTATAGGCGCCACGACTCTGAGCATGTTGACATGTGATTTGGGCATTGTCTTTGAGCTCGTGGGCGCAACCAGCGCGGTTGCCATGGCGTATATCCTGCCGCCCATGTGCTACATCAAGCTAACGACGAGGAGTTGGCGCACATATGTGGCTGGCGCGATTGTGGTGTTTGGAGTTGCCGTCATGGTGATCAGCGTGGTTCAGGCAATAGATAAAATGATTAATGGTGAGTCTTTTCTTTGTGTCATTGTCATGATACGCCCTCCGCATGAGTTTATACTGACAATTTGTCGCTCCAACAGGCTCGGAGACTACAGCGCAATGCACGTAGATTAGCAAAGCCCACGAACTTGAAATAATAGAAATCAGTAACTGTATGACTACGAATACATATATATATATAGAGCATGGAACCAAAGGAATATGCATAACTCCCGAGATGTCGGGAGAAGGATTGAACAGGACTGTATGTACACTAAGAAAGTCTGGTTAGACTTTTTGTTACCGCTTTTTGGGCTATGCACGGCTTTGTGCAGACCAGCAGCGGCGATTTCCATAGATGGGTTATATGAAGACATATATGGAATATCCAGTCCAGTGAAAAAATATGAAAAAGTCTTGTCATACGTATCTAGGTATATTTAACTTGAAGTAGGCCGAGCTGCATTTCACCCATGTACTCACGTATAGAAGAATCCCAAGCAAAACTCGCATCAACTGCCGGGTAGCCACCAACCACCATCGGCACCAAACCATCAACGCCATCTTTCCTGTCAAACTTTCTTCCAACGCTTGGAGAAACGGCGCATCAGCAGCCTCGTTTTCGCCTCACCTCCCTCGTCGCAAGTATCCGCGTGGCCGCTCGTTTCCCCCAAAACAGCATGTCACGGGTTCATAAACAGAGCACATGATCATGGAGTTTCAGCTTTCTGCCTGATGCAAGCAGCAAGGATCAACGGCATCTCGCCGACGCCGTCAACTTCACCGGCAGATGGCGGAGATGAGCGGCAGCTACAAGTAGATGGGAAATGCAATACACATTATCCATCTATCAGATACTGCTGTTGCCTGTCTGCCTACGATATGTCACAGCACAAAACTGCCCTCTAAGCAGCAGTAGCCACACCACGGCCAATCGCCTCTCACCCATTACCCAACCCATAACCAAGTAGTTTAGATTATTGAGCCCACACAGCCCCCGCTAAATCAAGCCCCCCCGAAACAGAGCGGATACAAACCCTTGGACAGCTTCTCCCAAAAAGAATCGATCCCTCAATCCTGCCCTTCCCCTCTTGTTGTTTATCCATGCTCCCATGTTGGCCATCTGATTGGAGAAGCTCACTTGGTGGGTAAACGGCACATAAGATGGTCTTCAGCAGATAGACACATGTGGGAGGGTTGCAGTTCATGCTGGCATTCTAAAAGCTGTTGGGCCTGTCATTCGTTGCTAGTTCCATCCACTACTCTACTGACACAGGGACTATAATAGCATGATGAAAATAGCGGTATACCTCAATAGTGAATAGTGCCCCGTTGTAGAAGCCAATGAGACTCAACGGCCTCACCGGCCGAACTGCCTACCCGCCGCGATGTGCCGAGTCCTAAACTATATCCATAGCGACCTATTCCTTAGCCATTATCTGCCTACCTATACCTACTGATACTGACCGGACATATAAAGACGACGACCCCGCTCAGCTTCAAAATCGTAGACTCTCCTCTCTTTCTGACAACCTACTCCATCCATTTATTCCATCGCAAATCTTCTAGTCCATACTATATACAGTTGTTTTCTGCCACAGCTTGAAATAGCCACTCATCAAAAAATGGAGCCCGTCAACTTCAACCACGCCTCTTGCCCCAAGTGCTCTGCCGCCATGGAATCTAGCTCCAAGACCTGCTCCAAGTGCGGTGCCGTAAGTCTCTCCCTGGCAAACACGAGCAGCAGCGTTGATGACTGACCCGAATTATAGACTTGCCCCGTCTAGGCTTCTACTAGATTTCCCGCGCCGACGCCTTGTTTAGTCACGACAATTTTGGCGAGATGATACTGAGGCTGGAAGAGTGGGCGGATGGACAGCAGATAGATGGGTGGATAGATGGGTGGATAGATGGATGAATGGATGGGATAATGACATGACTACGATAAACATGCATCAAGGCAAGGCGTTGGCGGGAGAGAGCATTTCATGCATATTTCAATAGGCAGCTAGAGTAGCTACTCGCCATGGGAGAAATTAACCATGGCACCTGCTGTGCTACAAGAAAGCATCATATTGCACCCGTGCCTTGCAGTAGAGCTGCCATGTCTGCATATCACGACTTGGACAGGTTCACAGCGATCGGGAGATCAAGATGGGTTATCCGCAATCTAGAATCTTCTGTGTAAAAGATAAACCAATATTACAACCAAGCCAAATTAAAAAAAGGAGACAAACAATTAAAAAGCAAACACAGCGCGCAAATCCTCGTGCCTGGAGACTGAAGAAGGTAGAAAAAGAAAAAAACGAAACAATGTATGATAACCTGTTGTAGAGACCGCTCA
The DNA here is from genome assembly GCA_000331835.2 of Trichoderma hamatum GD12. Taxonomy (NCBI): domain Eukaryota; kingdom Fungi; phylum Ascomycota; class Sordariomycetes; order Hypocreales; family Hypocreaceae; genus Trichoderma; species Trichoderma hamatum. Next base: position 23,891 of record KQ479199.1, on the reverse strand, counting down.
CGAATCCCGGCAACTTCCAAAAAAGTGCGACAAATCCACGACTACCTACTTACATCTCCTCCCCAATTCTTCTCGCTCTGTGTCTCCCTTCTCTCCTCCCATGAACTGGACAAACTGCATGCCCTTCTATTCCATCTGTACGCTGCCGAATCAACCATCAACCGCTCGTAGCTAAAGAAAAAAGAAAGCCAGCTCCAACATTAGGCCCGTCGACCCCGTTTCGCACCACTGGGAAGATACAGTAAAGCAAGTCCGGCTTGCCCGCCGGCATTATGGCAGAGGCATAAGGGGAGAAAACTTCTGGTTTACCTTCTCTCGCGAATCATCTCTCTTTCCCTAGAGAATCCTTACTCCATGACGGTGATGGGACTGCAGAACCATGCACGCAACCAAATAACCCTTTCTCGCCGTGGCCGCTGGCGAGGCGAGACACGGAAAATGAGACAATCGAAGTCCAAATCCCCCGAAAAAAAGAAAACCTATATCCGTAAACAGCCGATAAACCATTGAGGCTGACACCCATCCCTTTATCACCAAGCCAGCCATGTATTTGTTTGTTTCGGCTGGCTTGGGAAGAAGAGCAAGAAACGCATCGAATTACAAACAAAGGGGGGAATCGAGCCGAGAATGGAAACGGATTGCGTCTGAAATAGACGGGCGCAAAGATAAAACGTGTTTACAGAACAAGGCACTTCTTGTGGCTGCTCTTGCGGCTGGTGCGGGACATGAGGGCGGCACGAGTGGCGTGCTCAAAGACCTCACGAACACCGTTGCCGGTTCGGGCAGAGCACTCCAAGTACTTGTAGGCACCAATCTTCTTGGCAACAGCCTCAGCCTGTATGGAAACACGAGGTCAGTATATCTGCAGGTTCAGGTGCTGTTCAAAGGGCAAGTACTCACGTCCTGAGTAGAAACCGGCTTCTGGTTGGTTGCCCTCAAGGCCTCGATGGTGTTGGGGTCGTCTCGCAGATCGTTCTTGCAGCCAACCAGGATGATGGGGAGGCCAGAGCAGAAGTGAACAACCTCAGAGATCCACTATCATAGATAAAGCGCGTTAGCATTTCTCCATTTTCAGACAAGTTGCAAAGCTGGATGACGTACCTTCTCAAGGACGTTGTCCAGAGAATCAGGAGAGTCGATGGCGAAGCAGATCAGGATGACGTGAGAATCAGGGTACGAGAGAGGTCGGAGACGGTCGTAATCTTCCTGGCCAGCCGTATCCCATAGGGCCAGCTCAACGTGCTTGTTGTCGACCTGGACATCGGCGACATAGTTCTCGAAAACGGTGGGGACGTAGACCTAGAAAGATGTAATACGTCAGCATCGCGTTGATTATGGGGTAGCACGTAATAATGCTGTATATTTTTTTCTTCCATTTTTTCCGCTCCTTTTTGCAAGGGAGAGATTGATGGCTGATGGCAATGTTTGATGGTGGTGATGAATCTGATGGGGATAAGGATATTGATGGGCTCTAGCTCGATAAGGAGCCCGTAGCTTGATTATGACACGTCAAGAAATTTTGCCGCGGTCGGGGCCGCTGCCAACACCACGAAGCACCCAATCTTAATCCTGCGGCAAACTGCTATCAAGATATTGGCAGGAGATGGCAGAAGAAGGGGCTCGGGTCGGCGCATCACCTCCTAATGGCGATGATGATTTTGTTGTTGTGGTGGCTCTTGGGGCGGGAAAATAAAAGGCGGCGGCTAATGAAAACGCGGCGGAGGGCAAAATAGGGGAGATGCAGATAGGCTGCGTTTCAATGCGTACCTCAGGGAAAGCGCCCTTGGAGAAGACACTGCACAGCAAACAGGTTAGCTGGACTCGTTACTTTGATCAGATGGCGATGCGTTGCATGCATCGGGAAGCTCCAGGCGATGGCGGCTGCTGGAGGAAGCGTGCCGCACATACGATGGGCATCAGCACTCACATCAACAAACAGGTTTTACCGCAGGCACCGTCGCCGACGATGACGAGCTTTCGGCGGATTTCAGCCATGGCGTCTGTGAGGGATTCGAAGAGATGGATAAGAAGCGTCGGCTGGTAACAATGAAGGCAGAGAGCGTCTCGGGCGTTGGTGGATGGCGGTTGTGATGGAATGAAAGGAAGAGAGATGGACGTCAGAAGGGGGATTGTGACGGAAGAGAGAGAAGCTGGTCTTGGTCTGGCCGGGGCCTTTTTTTGGCTTTTGCAGGCACAAAGTACTGGGTACTTGGCGCTACCGGGTGACTTTGGGTGGAGAGAGGGGGAGCGAGCACTGCTTTTTATTATTGGGGGCTGGTGAGTCCTGTCTGGTCCTAGAGGACTTGGTATAGAATGCAGGAATAATAAGCAGAGCCGCAGAAATAAAATGAAAATAAAATCATTGGAAAAAGAGATTCTTTAGGACTGCCAACTCATATCCCGAGGTATCTTTTTTAGGCAGGATTTTAGCTGCAGAGAATACCTATACAGTATGCACTGAATCTAATGACTGACAAGTGAACTCTTGTTCAGCTCTTGTTCAGCTCTGGTTCCTCTAATTAGCAACGGTGGCCCTGGCGACGGCGGCTCTCAGCGCTGCCTGTGCTGGCGGTACCTTGTACTTGCACTTGTACTGCGTACCTTGGCTAGCGCGTCCTGAGGCAACCAACAATTTCTCTGGGGACTCGCCAATGGCTCCATGGCTTGATTGCCTGTTCCAAGTGGCAGAAAGGAGGGGTGGCCCGGCTTTTGCGTGCTGTGTTGCGCGTGCTGCGTTTTGTGTCCAGCCACTGCAGAGCTCAGCGCTACTAGAGGTACTACGAGGTACTAAGCCTTGGGAGATGTACTCGGTACTCAGTACTAATCACAGCGCCTGGCATTGGCCTCGTCCTTTTAGCGGCTGCAGCTCTGGTGGCCAAGCTGTGCTCTTTTGTTTGTAATACCTACATTGAATGGTTCTACTGTACAGCCAATTGGTCCCATTGCCTCTGCCTTATCTGACCGCTACTACGGCAACGGCACGACACGGCACGGCAAACGAGGCTGCAGAAGAGACAGACTGAGAGGCTCGAGGGATGCCGGCCTGGACGCGTCGCTCAGCGGGAGGTGGCTGAGACGCTGCTGGGAGATAAGGGCAGTACATGTGACGAGGCAGAGCACCAGCGCTAGAGCCAGGTACCTACACGCTACTCGGAGCTCCGTACGGCGCAGCACTTGCGAGCGCCAAAGAGCGTTACTTGATCCTTTATAAGATGGAGCTCCACCGCTAAGCTGAGACAAAGTATCTGTACTTGCGCTGTTCTACGGGGGCGCGTGCCGGCAGAATGGGGTTATGCTGCAGCTGCGGGTAGTGAGTACGGGCGCCGCAGCATCATGAACAGTGGCGGGTTACAGTGCCAAGTACCCTGAACTAGCACAGGTAGAGCTGCGTTTTCCGCCAATGCAGTTCTGAGTACCGCTGCATCAAGCTCACTGAGATGACCACTTTAAATCTGATCATGTCTGTGAATGAATCATTCGGTGAGCAACACCACGTACGAATAAGAAGTAGATACTAGGCCTACATGCCGGAAGCCGGGTGCGTGCAGTGCATGAGCAGTGGCCCGGCTGTCGCCCCTACAGGTGCTCTGTGCTCCCCAGTAGATGCTGGAGTAAAAGGCCTACTACCCCAGACGCTGTTGGCGCTGCTCGTATCCTTATAGGACATCCCATGATGCTTCATCTTGAATCAAGATTAAGCCTTGTCTTCGCAGCAGCTATTCTAATAGTGGCATAGACGATTTGTTGGGGATGACGACAAGCTGCTATTTAAACTGTGCTACACCAGCGTCAAGTGCGCCGCATCGACCTCGTATTTCGCACCGCCATCACCAAATCTCACCTTACTAAGGCTCGTCTTTTTTATCTTCCCCAGGGCAGCCAGACCGCTTCCCGACGCCTAGGTAGGGTGACACGGCCTGTGTGCCTCCTGACATGCGGCCCTGCAACTCCTGGTGGCAAAGTCCTACGCCGCCTAGGACTTGGCCACAGCAATTGCTGCATGCATGCCGAAGAGCTGTCATAATTTAGTACTAGTACGTACAGCCGGGCTGGGGAGCTGCACGGCCGTGGTAGTGCAAGCAGTAGCGCCAGTGGGTGAAGCTGATGCGCCAGACCTCAAATTAAGGGATCACATGATCGACATGCTCACGACGCATTTCCTTGCTGGGTCTTGTTGGCTCCGTGGTTATGGAGCTGCCCAGTCCACTGCGAATATTATAGATGCAGTAGTAACCCTTGCCGGATGCACAAATGCCATCATTGTGAGTTGAAACACAGCGTGAACAGTCCCTGTTGCGTTTGACTCTTGCAGCCAGAGCTGGAGCTGAACTTGGAGCTGAAATCCAGCCAGGACGCCTCGGGGAACCGGTGCTCCCCGTGCTCCATCCAAGTGCGGTGTTGTGTGACGAAGACAGGCATACGAATGCCAAGTAAGGTAGATGCTTTGTATCAACTACTCCTTGCCATGGCATCACTGTATCAAGCACACTCTCCTATTTTTACGTGCTTTGCTTTATCTTCCCTTTTCCCTTTTCCCTGACTCCCTCCCCTTTATTTTACTGCAATCTCTCCAAGGCTCCGCGACGCCGCTTGTAGCATCACAATGTATTCGCCGCCATTAGCGTGCTGCCAAGAGCAAGTACAGGTACCCCGTGCTAACGCGGCCTCCTCCGAGCTGTATGCGCACTGTATTTTTGCAGAACAGCAGGCATGTCAGACAGCCAGGCAGCAGACTCAGCCTTCGCTAAAAGTCTCCTGTAATGCACAGTGTGCATAATCGTTGCCACTCCCCGCCATAACCGACGCCTGACCTGGCCTTATCAGCTTATCAGTGCCGCATTGCCATGTCCCGCGCTAAGCCCATCCTGGATCGAATCGAAGATTTTCCGAGTCCATCTGGAAAGTCGTCCCGCAAAAGACCATCAGTCGATATCACGATCTATTCTTGGTGGTGCGGGCGGCGTCTATTGCGATCAATGGGCTGCAATTTGGAATCATAGACACACCATATTGATTCTCTCCCACAGCTATGCAGAAACTAGCGAAACGAGCGGCCCAGGCGCAGCGCCAGGCGTCCCGCCGCGCGAGACTCCAGATGGCGCAAGAAAATGTCGACAGCAAGCTTCGAAGCCGTCTTGCGCTACGATCAGCAGTAGAAGAAGTCCGACAAAATCTCAAAGACGCAAGGAAAGCCCGGAAAGAAGACTGGGAGCTGGGACCTTTGGCGCCTAAGCGAGACTTGGGGTTCAATGACTACGGCGCTTTCAAGGAGAATGTGCGACAGGACTGGTCAAATTATGGACTGCACCAACCGAACCCGAAGGTGATTGAGCAGCGCTGTGCTTGGGCTGGAGGTGTGAAGCAGTTGAACCTTGCGCCTGGCGACAGAGTGGTTCTTCAGGATGGCCCCGACAAGGGCAAGATTGATCGCATCAGGTCGGTCCAGCCGCAGTCTGGAACCGTTACCTTGGAGCACCGCCACCAGGTATGCTCATTCTTCTCAGAAAATTCTCTCAAACTATTCTAATATCCGACTGTGTATAGGCTGTTGTTCAAGGCATGTTTGGCAACCCCAGTCGACCACAGCCAATGCCCATTTCTATCGCATCCATCCGCCTCGTCTACCCGATGACAAACCCCGACACAGGAGTCACCCGAGACACCGTCATAAATCAGCTCAAAGCAGTGCCTCCGAACATGCAGTCTCCCAACATGTCCTTGGACCGCTGGCAGTACGGCAAGAAGTGGGATCGCCTGGTGCCTGGTCTCAACGTCGTGATTCCTTGGCCTGAGGTCGAGGTCCCCGAATTCGAAACCATGGCCGCGGACACTGTTCGTGAGCAAGTTGAAGACAGATCATTCTACTACGGGCTTTTGTCACCACCGATGCCGGAGCAGGTTGTGGACGAGCTGAGAAACAAGTTCTCAAGATTCAGAACAAGACACGAGTCGTGGTACATTGAGAAGAAGGAGATGGAAGAGGCTTTGAAGAAGGGCCGAAAGGAGACTATCAAGGCTATGCAGACACCATTGGATGAGTTCCACGAGAAGAACCGGGAAGCTCGTGAGGAGCGTGGAGAGCCGGAGCTGTCAGAGGAGATGCTGACCAAGATTGGAGAGTTTATGGCCAACAAGAAGTCTGCAGCTTTGGAGAATGCTGGTGTGTCTGAGGTATCAGCAGCACCAGTTTCTCCCAAGGATGGTACCAATGCGCCATCACCGACAGCTCAATAGAGAGCTGGTCAACGGGGAAAGGGGAAATAAAAAGGAGGATAGATGAAAGAGAAAACCCAGCCAGGCGAGGAAGAGGTTTGGCTCTGGCTTGTGTAATTATATAGACCTGTGTACGAGCTGTACATTATGACGGAGCAAATGAAGAGTATTGACCAACTACTATATCTGCCAACGCATTTCATCGACCCTCGCTCACAAGGTCGAGGCGCATACGGAGACATGCGCCATGACTTATTTCTATTATTTTCAAAGATAAGAGATCATATCCGAAGCTCGATTTAGTTGTCAAATCAAGCTCTTGGCTCCACCCACACTCCCAGTCATCATCAACCCCTCCCCCACCTCTTATCGGCCGCCATGATTTTGACGTGACGTTGTCTCAGCTTGCTCCCTTACGTGAAAGCCTCTTTCCTCGCAGCCATTTTTTTCTTTACCTATTTTTTTTTTTTTTTTTTTTGTTTTTTTTTTTTTTT
>KQ479199.1:2001-17174 GCA_000331835.2 Trichoderma hamatum GD12 | reverse complement strand
TTTTTTTTTCCTTTTTTTTTTTTTTTTTTTTAGCTTTTACTTTTTTCTTAATCCTCTTTACTATAATAGCAAATCATGGCGCACTCTCACTCTCACGACGGCGCTTCGCACTCCCACAATGGCTTCTCAGCTCAAGAGCACGGCCACTCTCACGAAATCCTCGATGGTCCCGGAAGCTACATCGGACGAGAAATGCCCATCGTAGAAGGTCGCACCTGGTCTGATCGTGCGTTCACGATTGGAATCGGCGGGTGAGTTTGACTATCTTTGCCACTCATCATGGAGATATATCTTTCTTTCTTTGTGGAGGCTAACCTGCTGCTATCCACAGTCCCGTTGGCTCAGGCAAGACAGCTCTGATGCTGGCCCTCTGCCTCGCGCTTAGGGAAAAATACTCCCTTGCCGCCGTCACAAATGACATCTTCACCAAGGAGGACGCCGAATTCCTCACCCGCAACGCTGCTTTACCTCCGCAGCGCATCCGTGCCATCGAAACCGGTGGCTGCCCCCACGCCGCTGTCCGCGAGGACATCTCTGCCAATCTCGCTGCCCTGGAAGATCTGCACGCCGAGTTCGATTCTGATCTGTTGCTCATTGAATCTGGTGGCGACAACCTGGCTGCAAACTACAGTCGCGAGCTTGCCGACTTCATCATCTACGTTATCGATGTCAGCGGCGGCGACAAGGTGCCTCGGAAAGGAGGCCCCGGAATCACGCAGAGTGACTTGTTGGTGGTGAACAAGACTGATTTGGCCGAGGCTGTGGGTGCTGACTTGGGAGTCATGGAGAGAGATGCGAGAAAAATGCGAGAGGGAGGACCGACGGTTTTTGCACAGGTGAAGAAGGACGTGGGTGTGGATCACATTGTCAACCTCATCTTGAGCGCGTGGAAGGCGAGCGGTGCTGAGGAGGAGAGGAGGAGTCGTGGAGGGCCGAGGCCGACAGAGGGTCTTGAGGCGTTGAAGAAGGAGGCTTAGGAGGGCTTTTATGATGCTTGAAGATGTGTGTATATGGGTGAGAGAGACTCGGGCAGGCTGTGATGCCTAGGTAGATAGTAATTAACGATTGTGTACTTTTTACTCGTGGGATAAGTTTAAGAAAGCTCTAGTTATCACCAGGCCTGAGAAAGGAGCAAAAAAAAAAAAAAAAAAAAAAAAAAAAAAGACTGCAAAGTAAAAATACACGCAAAAAGGAAGTCTATAGAACATTTCTATTGCCTCTATTGCCTCTATTGCCTCTACTATAGTTCCTATGTATAGTACATAGTACCACTTTCTTCTGGCTGAGCACCTCCGGCCGAGATAGCCTTCAGCATCACGTACTTGGTCCAAGAAGGGTTGGTTGCCAGTTCTTGTACACCGGATGCTGGGATTGCCGATGGCATCCGTCGGGAAAACAAAGGAGCAGTTCTTCAAAATTGAATGTGCACTTCTTGATCAGCCTTCGTCATTTCGGCTGCCTGCGCCTAGTATGCGTTGAGAGCGCGTTCTGAGGCATTCAGGAGACTGATATCTCCCTATCCCTTGGCATACATGCCCTTGGATGATTGACCATGTTGGTGCCAGTGCCCCTAAGGCAGCGACGCAAGAAAATACCTTACAAAGCGCGGCAACTTCTTCCCAAGACGCTGCAGATGCTGATACTTCATTGGCACTAGTGGAGGATGATATGAATACCAGTTTCGATGATACGACTATGCAAATGGATGTTGATGCAGAATAGCACGTTTCAACAATAACGGAAGACGTCGCTGTTGATGCGGTTCCGACAAACCTCGCAACAGAGAGAAGGGGAATTCTTCTACAGCTTATGCAAAGACGCCTTGGCGAGAAGAAAAGCGTTTCCTTTTCTAAAACAGTCTCAGTTCTGGATCCTAATGCATCTCCCATATTGGAAGAAAAGCCGATGGCATCGATGGAGACGGATTTGGAACGAAGACGTCGAAAATATGAGGAACGACTTCAACAATTGGTATGGAATGGAACATACACCAAGAGCCTAGCAACACCAAGTCTGGAGGACGTATATATTCGATGGGACACAAAGTGTTTCCCCCGATCTCTGCGTACACAGTCATTCCGTGGCATTCTCTTGAAAATAAGTGTAGCATTACTCCGGCTACTTCGCTCCATTTCTCCCTCTGATGGATGTGCGCAGTCATCATCTGGTCGAAACTTCTCTTTGAGAGATTCTTCGATGATTCCTTCTGCAGTAAGTAACTCGTTTTTTTAAAGGCTCTCGTGTTCTTTCTAGGAGTTTGGTAACAAGCATCGACCCCTATGACGAGTCAATTTGAGAAAAGGTGTGTAATTGTGCGAACCGCCACTCGAAGATGCTTCATGAACACTATCTCGTATTTTCATCAACCCACACTTCCAATCAAGAGAATATCTATCCTTTTCGGCGATGATACAGTATTACTTGGGCGAACCAATAGGGTATCTACCCCACTTGGCGGCGATAAAGATGTTCCATGGCTGGTGGTGGTGGCCCTCTCTAGTATCTTTCATTTCTTGAGTTGTAGATTCTCATCGCATTGAGTATCTCTCGTTTGGGACCGCGTAAATCTTGCTCACGGAGTTGGAACGATCAAGACAAGGGGTCAGTAGAGCCTTGCTCTTGTCTGCACCCTGCCCACGCCATTCTCTGCCCACGCCATTCTCTGCCTTTGATCTCTTTTTCGATCATCTCGAGCGATTCGTCTTCAGATATTCCAGTTTTTGAAGTCGGGTCTTGTTGATATTCAGAGCTTCTTTCGTTGTCTCCAGCTCTTTCTCGGCACGAGCGATCTTGTGCGCTGCTCTTCTTTCTCTGCAGCATGCTCCTTTGACATCTGGGCCATTTTCTTACAACTCTCCCAAGGGACTTCGAGATTTTATTGGCCGTTAGGATGTGCATTGGCAATGGTGTTGGTTGCCTGGCAGCGCAGCGCATTGGCTAGCTTGCCTGTCCTGGGGCTCATCTTCATCTCCTCCTGAATCCTCACGATAGACTTATTGACTTGTCGATTTCGATGAACTATTCATGCTTGTTGGTGAAGACATTTTTGTGGCGATTTGAAAACTTAGAGAGTTAAAGTTATATGCGTAGTCTGGATGCAACACGCAACAGGAGAAGTTGTGGGTGGTCCTTAGATATAGGTATATAATCGCTGATTCGTAATCTTTGCGATTTGAGTTTTGTATATCTGGCTGAATAGTTAATGTGTAGGTTTAGCTGAATTTGTACCTGTTTTGAAAATATAGATTACGTGTACGCAAATACCTGCTTAGCAAAAAGGGCCGACTTTTGAAGTTTGGCCCTGGGTTGGCACAGTTGATGGTACACTTAGCAAAACAAACAGTGCTTTCTCTACTTTTTCTACTTTCTCAGCCTTTACTACTAATACTAGTAGGTAGGTATTCAACAATAATGAAAACCTACCTAGGTATTTAGGCTTCTCCAAGGATTAAGTATCTATACTTAGATACATGTACTAATGTAGCGAGAAAAAAAAAATACAGCAAACGTACATGCACATTCTAAATGGCTGCTCCTTCCACTTCCTGCATGGAAAAGAAGAATATCGGTCAGGTATCCCACCCTGATGTTTGCTTTCTTCTCTTCTCTTTTTCTTCTCCATTGTGTTTAGCGAGGTTATTTTAATTGAACTATAATGCAGGTATAGGTGATTAATTATTATAACTGTATTGCAAAATAATTATTATTAAGTAATTAGGTTAATATTATATTTCTTTTAATTTAAATACAAGCTAGTGGTAGGGTTATTATAGCATTCAGGTATGTTTATAAATGCCTGTTTATTTTCTTCAGGGCAAGAAAGTCAGTTTTACTACCACTATCCCCTTTTTGCAATAGGAAATCCGAATTGCTAACTGGTTATTGGAGAATTGTTTTTATTTATAGGATATGAGGACTTTTCTTACGGTATGCTTAATCCATTTGACTACATGGAACCATTTCCAAATTTAGTCCACCATGTCTAGCAATGCAGTCCAGCCGCAAAAGAAGATATTTGTCTTGTAGTCCAATGAACGAATCTTGAATACTTGCTTGACACAGCAGCTTTGCTGAGAAGAAGATTGAAGTAAACGCTCATGCCTCTGTAACGCTTTTATCTGTTTCTGGCCATTGACACTCTTTACAGAATCTTCGCCAGATGGTCAAACAGACTAATTGGTGGTGAGGTTGCATTTTTCGCGGGTTTCTTCTTCTATACTCTAATAATAATCCTTTCCATTTACTTGCAGGCAAAAGTAATAGAAGTAGTGGAGGTAGTAGAGGTAGTAGAGACCCAGTATATAGGATGGGACAGGCGCCTGGGGCTACAAAATCGGTCCTTGCAGCCCATACATGGCGCTATCTGGTGAACCTGACTCCATTTCTTCAAAGTATGAGAAAATTCCATACAAAGTTCGTAGAGGATAAAATCCAAAAGCTCCCAGTGGATACTTCAACCCAATACACTTTTTGGGGAGATGGCTTAAGACTAGAAAACTATGTTAAAAATCGCTAGATACTAGCCCCCCTATAGGGTTATAAAAGCAAAAAAACATCTTCATTATATCTCTCTTAACTGTTCATACTTCGCATAGGAACAACCAATTCCTTCAACCAAATATCACCAAAGTCGACTTAGGCCTATCTTGGTACTATTTTCTTATTTCTACACCTCTGCATTGAACACAATGCCAAAAGAATTCCATCTGTTTATCCGTTTCCCAACAGAGATACGGCTCATAATTTGGGAACATGCTTTGCGGCCATGCAGTTCATCTCGTCCCGCAGCTCACTTTTTCTCTGTGATGAATTTCAAAAGGGATGACGATGAACTTGTAAACCTTCGAGTCCAGTGTGAATGGGGCTCGCACTGCACATATAACCACGGCGATACTTACTGTCTTGCTGCTCCAAAATTTGGCAGCAGTCATTCTTGGATGAACAACAATCCGTCTTTATATCTTTGGGATTTTGGCATGTGGAGTGCATGTTGGGAATCTAGAAACGTTATGGAAAGCCATTACAACTTGGGATACTGGGCAGCAAAACTCTGGCAGGATTGCGATGACACGAACTTCTCTGCTCTTGATGTAGATGCTTGTGTGCCGTTTGTATTCCCGCGGAGCGACGGAGACTGGTACTTCACCATACGTCCAAATCAAGATCTGGTATGTCTTCAGCCCCTCAATCCAGATACCATCAGAGGCGATGATGCCATGAAAAGTCGCAAAGGGTCTCTCTATCTCATGGATGATATCTGTATGGTGAACAGCAATACTGGTCTACTTGGAATAAGACACCTGGCGTTCGAATATGATTCGAGCTGGTGGGACGACCTTACAATGGCTAGACTCCCCCAAGATTTTTTCGTCTACATTGAAGAGAAAACCCATCGGAGTCTTTTTATTCGCACTCTTATGTCTATGCAAGCACTAGACTCGATGTATGCACCGGAATCAATTTGGCTCATCGACTACAGCCTAAAACGGGATACGCAAACCCATGACCATGGTAGTGACCGTACTGGAGTTTATGGAAGAGAACGTATGACATTCCTCGGAAATGACCGAAAATTCGTGGAAGTTGATCGGCAGTCAAGGAATGAGTATGTGTCTACCGAAAAACTATCTGCCCTTGATTTTTTGGATGTGCTCGATGGCATGCTTGATGGCTATGAGCCCGGTCACCTTCTCAAACATTATCAGGGAAAGCGTTCCTTCTTCATTTGTGAACTCTGCGACGATATTGGCGTGGTGCCCCCTCGCCTCATTGATAGAGATGTTAGGGTTCTAGCATGCGAGAGAAGCGAATGAAGTCTGATTTCGGGTAGTTCTCAGTCAATTTTTGTGGTATTTATTATATATCTATTATTGTCCTATAAGTATCGTATAAGCAATCGTGGAACTGTCATTTTGCCCAACATTGTCACCTTTTGTATTTTAGAGGGGGGAATACCAATACTTAGTTTAGTCTAGTTCATCATGTTACTACATATGTGTGCTGTGATGTCTCTATCTATTCGCGAGACTATGCTCTGTGTAGTGAGTGCTATTTACAAATGCCATTAATATTTACACGAATAAACGCCCCTGACGTTTTAAAATCTGGGATCCGGACACGCGTTGAGCCCATCCATCATGTTAAACTCTTTTTCCACGGTATGTGTGCTATTTGAAGCAATCAAGTCGTAGGTTCGCATATAGCTTCCAGCGAAATTATTGTGAAAGTCGGCAGGACTGACCCCGGTTACAATAGTGGCATTGTAGAGGGTATAGCCTGATCCTGCGATGGGACCGACTTTGACGAAATCAAGAGGTATCGAGCCGACGGCTGGTGTGGTAGAGATGATGGGATCTGGGACGTGGACTAATGCCTTTAATGAATCGAGCTTTGAGTCGTCACGGATCTATATTGTTGATATTAGATATAGTGGCCAAACAGCGTGTATCAGCGAGTAGGGGAAGCTTACCGCAACAGTCAAATTCATCAGTCCGTTAAACTGTACTTCAGAACAGGACAGCTTTGGCTGTGTAACGATCATATCATCAAACGGGAATCCTTGTCCACCATTCTTGTACATGGTGCTTTTGGTGACTCCGTTGTTGTTGTCGACAACCTCTACATCAAATCGAGAAACACCTTGTGTGATGGGAATCACAGTAGAGAACTGGTACCACCAGAAAGTCAGAGGAGGGTTTCCGTACATGACATGAGCAGAGCCGACTGAGGCTACGTTGCTGCTAACGGTACACGCGTTTGTATCTGTGCAGCTCTCTCCAGAACGAGGATGGAAGTGAATCTTGACTGTGCGATTTGGGTTGGCAGTAACGGGGCCAATAAGCTGTTTGCACTGCATTAGCGTTCTGTCTTGTATTATACGCATACCAATGGAACGAAGCAACATACTCTAATACTGCCGGACATGGTCATCGTTCCGTTCGAGTTAATGGTAGCGAATAGCTTGGAAGGCTTTACGGCAATTGGCTGAATTGGATCCGTAAGAGTTACGCCCTTGGGAACTGTATTGATCATTCGTTCGAGGAGTGTTGTGCAAGTTTGGTAGAAGTAAGATGGAGATTCTGCCATTTTACCAATTACTTCTCCTCCATCAGAGTTGAAGATTCTGGCATCGGAATTGGTGGTCTCATTGTGACCAAACGCCAGAGGATTCTGCGTAACATTGTTTACGAACTGAACAGCACTGGCTTCTAGTTAGTTAGAGATCGTCCAAAGGGACCAAGCGTGTCTTACACAGTGTTATCGAAAGCAATCATCCCTGAGTTAGTTGTGTCGAAGGTTTGCGTGTTCTCATCCGTTGCCTGTGCATAATGGTTAGCCTACTCAAAATACTTGCATCGACGGCCACCAATGCATGTAGCAATCAGCACCGGCTATCCACAGAGCGGCTTACTGGATCATTAACAACTGGCACAATCTCCGGAAAATCTACGCCGTGAACGCCTCCCAATGTATGGCCACATGCCACCAATCCAATCATCTCTTGTGGCGAAAATCCTTGCCTCTGGAAACTGGTAATGTGGTCTTCCAACGGTTCCTCTGGTTTGGGCACACCCGACGCACCAGGCCCTGTAGCGTCAACTCTGCCCGCTCGAAAGGGGATCGTGACACTTCCATTTGAGCATCCATTCGCAGCAAACACTGCCCCCAAAGCGATCAAGTCCGCCATGGATGAACGGGGCGTCAGAAACGCGGCTAGATTCACAAGCGTCTCGTTGAATCCAACTCCGGGATTCTCATCGCGGTTTACCTCCCACCCAATGGACGCGTCGATACCACCTGTACCGGCCACGACATCCGCAGTTGCCATGTCATGGTATGCCGTTCGCAGCCACTCTGCAGCTCCGTTACGCCCAGTGCCAAAATTGACCTTCTCGCAGGGAACTATAAAGGTTGCTGGGGAGTTACCCGATCCAAGTCCCTGCTGCTCATAGAGCATAGACTCGAGCAAGTCGGTTTTGGCATTGGGCCAAATGTACTCACTCTCAGCATAGGCAGAGCCGGCTACCAAGCCAAGCTTGGTGATGGTAGAGAGTACACGGTAGGATAGCACCATTATGACCAATTGGAAGAGTGTTACGGAGTACACTCTCGGGGATTTAAAGATTGCGCGAGCGTATAAGCTTAACGGCTCTAGGGGTTACCGATAAGGTGAGAGCATCTTATATACAGCTTTTATTGACATGATTCGGGACCCAAGCCGAGGGTAACGTTGAACTCATTTTCGCAGCGCTCCATATTCTTGGCCAAAACATGCCCCTGGTTTCTGTTTGTCGACATCCCTGGATTCCGATCACCTTCCCGTTAAGTCTATAGGCGCATTGAATGAAAATTTTCAGCGTGTAGAGGCGCAAATGGGGATATTGCGTGTGGACAAAGATGATGTGCAGGCACACGTAAATAATACCTTTGACGCTATTGGATGCCTTCACGCAGTGGTCAGCTTGGTTATGTACTCTGGGAAAAAATTACAAGGATAATGAAAACGACCTGCCTATAATTTGTATTAGATGGGCCGTATACACGTTAAAAAGTAGAGTTGAGTGAGATTTTAGCATAGAAGGGGTTCCCGGAATCTCCTGTACTAAGCAATTTAATGTCCCACTGCTGCCTTGAGCCAAATCCATCGTCCATTTTTGGACGGGTCGAACCATATTGGTGCGAAAGCCCCTAGGTTTTAGACTCGACCAACGTTACCAGGCATGTAAAGCTGACAGCTCAACCATTCAGTCTTTGTTCGGGCGAGAAGCAACGACCAGTTGCTGTATATGACAAAGTATGACAACCAGTATCACACTTCAACATGGCTACGTATATTTATGTTGACTTTGCCATCCTATACCCACTCTGTCATTTCAATTCTAGGTGGTGTTTCACACCTTTTAGCCTCTTTCTATGGTGGAGGCTAAGCTTGATTGTAGGATGTAATCGAGACTCTGCTTGGTAAACAAGACACAATTGTCGAGAAGAGCCCAATGATCTTGAAAATCTTAGAGTCTTTCTTCATAGCTCTGAGAGAATAGTAGGCAGTGGTATGACTAAGCGACAGACGTTTCCACACCAAGTTCGAGGCTAGCTCCACTAATAATTGGGTAAAACGAACTGGTGAGAATGGGCAACTAGATATATATACTCTAGCGAGGTCGAAATAGAGTTCTATTGGGCTTGTACTCACTGTGTACTATATCGATTATTTGCTGTTTAGTGAAGCTTAGCCAATTAGTGTATCAGAGCACGCGAACGTTCTAATACACTGCATTTACCTCGTTCCGGTTGGCTCAAATGACTGAAGTTTTGTTTGGGTGGCCAATGCGTGCTGGGTTTTAATTGTCGTCGTGGCTGAATTGAAGTTGACGCTTGTCAGCATAATATCTTATTCCTAACAATTGAATATTAGTGACATAGGAGAGCGACTGGGAACACCTGCGTGGCGCAAACATGCTTTCAAAGTAATACATCACTATACTGCAAGAGGGGCTAAATTGCCCTGCATAACCGCCTCGCCTAACTCCCCTTAGCTTGGGTATGAATAACGCGCCATTAATTCCCGAGGTTTGGAAGCTTCAAGTTGTTGAACTGGATGAGAAATCCATCGCAGAGATATCAAGAGATATACGCTTATAGACCAAAATGTCGCAAACGACCGCTCTTGTATCCGAGGGGAAGTTTGCTTTCGCCAATGGAGTCTTTTTCGCAGAAGCGTCCAACCGCAGTCAACACCGCCGCGCAAGTAAGGAGGAGTTGGTAACACATTTCGCGTCTGGAAGCGACAAAGATCACACCGCGCATTGGTTTGAGGCGCAACTCATCCACCATGGGCTCCAGCCTTCCAAGGTGAAATCTGTAGCGCGCATGCGGCTTTTTGATGCAGTTCGAGAAGGAACTTTGTCTGTGCCTCCGCCCATCATGGACATGGAGAAGAAGCTGAAGAAAGAGTGGATGAAGCGAGAGAGGGAAGATAAGAAGAAAGCAGCCAAAGGGCTTGAAGCCGTAGCCGTAGCGCAGGCGGGGCCCTCGCGAAAGGCAACGACTGGGAAAAGGAAAGCTGATGTTACTGTCAACGTTACGATTAATACAAATTTGCCGGGGAGTATTGCTCCTACTACGGCTAAGAGAGCTAAAACGTCTGCATCATCGGAAAAGGGCTCTACTCCAGCACGTCAACCTGCAACTAAGCAAACTGCCCGCCGTGGCGGCATCCACATTGTGTGCAAACCTAATATGCTGATATTATTAGAGCGCGTATCCTCAGATTCCTTCTGTGGGCTTGTGCAGATGTCAGGTTGTCTTCGCGGCTGAGCAAGCACAAACTCAACATCATTGCCATCCACTTCTGCAACCCAGTGCATGAAAGCAAGAGCATCTGCCATAGCAATCGCATACTCACTGGGATCAATGCCCAGCTGTTCCATCTGATCCAGGTGTAGTGGGAAATTTCGAAGGCTAAAAGCTCGCAAGCGCTTCCCCCTCGGCTGTGCCTCTGTCTCGGCGCTGCGATATCTTCGGCGGCCAAGGTATGGTCGGATAAGGCAATGTTCGTTGCTTGAACTGTTCATGGCGCCCTCTTCATCCACATCAGGGCGCAATTTTCGTAGGAGAAGTCTCCGCGTGGATGCTTGAACTGGTATGATCTTCTCACTGACGATAGCATTGCATGCTGTATAATCCTCAGGCAATCTTGGCAGGATGCCAGGCCATGTTGAGCTATCTTGTGAATCTAGAAATCCGAAAGACCGAGGGATGGCGAATAATGAAGAATGAGATTGCAAAGATGCTCTGAGTAGTTTTTGATGAATCTTGTACTCGTGAGAGATTGATCTCCCGGTGCTGCCATCTTCGCGTTTCATGGCCAGATGGCTATGTCCGTCGCAATTTGAACAACGAGCTGCCCACACTGTTCCACAGCGACGTTGGCCTATTCTTTCCAGCTGCGTTGACTCATGTGCAGCAGAGAGTTCCCTGATATTGACTTGCGTGTCCATGATGTGCGAATAGACTGGGTGTAGCTCTTAAAATAAAATGCAATTGCGTGAGCAGCCTGGGATCGATACGAAGAGATGAGAATGAACGACGCGCAAGCAATGCCGTGAGAGAAAACTGGCTTTTGTTGTTACTTTTAGTTTAAATTGTGGGCGAGTAAACAAACACTTTGTTGGCGAAGAGTTCAAGTTGTTGCGGTGACTGGCTACGGGAATGCACTACTCCTCTAGCTTAGCCACGCAAAGGCCGTATTACACTTGCGCTTTCGTGAAATGGCCCATCAGATACCTACATGTGCTTTCCAGACGCACCCATCATTCTTTCAACAATCTCTTTCTATTTTCTTTTTCTTTTTTTTTTTTTTTTTTTTTTTTTTTTTTTTTTACATAAACAGAACATTGAGTTTAATCCATGCTCTCATGCTACTAGCGGTTAAAGCCAAGAGTGCTGTTGTATAGCTACTATATTTCGTAGCTCATTTTACAAATTGCGCAGCTTGCTTTACCGCCACAAGACTTCTGGTGCTAAATGCACACAGTCATAGCGTTCACGATATTCATCAACTTAATCAAGCAGAATAATCAATTCAAACTGTAAATACCATATTACTTTTGTACGTGGTAGGCATAGTCTTCTGCGATAGGAAGCCCTCGACGCCCAAGTCCAATAACCCATTGCGTCACAAAGATCACCAGCGCCCAACATATTCCGTAATTTATGCGAGCTTGCTGTTGATAAAAGCAAGGGCTTGCTGGCCGTACTCCTGGCCGTAGCCTTGGTGAGTGGCAG
Source organism: Trichoderma hamatum GD12 (assembly GCA_000331835.2). Classification (NCBI taxonomy): domain Eukaryota; kingdom Fungi; phylum Ascomycota; class Sordariomycetes; order Hypocreales; family Hypocreaceae; genus Trichoderma; species Trichoderma hamatum. Next base: position 5,387 of record KQ479199.1, on the reverse strand, counting down.
GGTTGTTTCCGTTGCAGCAGTATGGGTCTGAGGCATCACAGTACGACTTGATCTTGGATGCGCTGGGGCAAGAGAAGCCAGCTGGGCGGGGGTCGAACTGGTAAAGAATAGCAGGGTTAGAAAGGAATGGCATTTAAACACTAAAATCTTTCGTAATTGGCGAATACTTACACCTTGAGCAGCACAGGTTCCGACGTTGTACGACAGTCCGTGAATGTTTCGGGGGTCTCCCATAAAGATTGCGGCCTTGATAGCAGAGACTGCTCCTGCAGACAAGGGAACAGCAGTATTACCGTATCCCTCACCAGGGTCACCTCCACCGCAAAGTGCGTCATCAAAGATTTGACCACCCTTTTATATCATTTGTCAGTATTTGATGCAATTAACAAGGCGAGAGAGGCACAGACCTGCGAGTATCCGACCAATACCAGCTTGGTGTTTGGGCAAGAGTTGTGGAAGTTGTTCACTGCCGTGACGACGGCGTTTATACCCTGAACAACAGAGTTGGCGTAGCTGATGCCGCCGCAAGAGGCCTGGCCGCCACAAGCTGGGTAGCTGATGGCCTCAGACGTGGTTCCCGGATGAGCCCCGATGACCAGGTTCACAACGGTAGCAGATGAGCCATATCCCGGCCCTACTGTAGTCTCACGAGCACCAAAGACGTGAATTCCTGGGCATTGACGCTTCTCAACTTTCTCAACATCTACTGGGCTACCCGTGGCAAGAAGAGCCTGGGCCAGCAAAAAAGTGATGGCGTTCTTGACTGAAGGCATTTTTATCTTTGTAATGAAAAGACTTATTGTAGAAGCTAATGGCAGGCCGGTAAGATGTAAGCTGTTGGTTATTAAAAAGATGAATACTGCTTGGGGCAAATAGGAGATTATATAGCATCGTGAATTTATTTATAGTCTCCTCAAAACATCTGTATTTGATCTTTTCACACAATTCAAGATTTTCTCATCACTGCCAGCTCATTCTATGCCAAAGCCCAATTTGTTCTAGTTGTTGTTGTATTCCCTTCCCCCAGACACTCATCCTTACACCTACGGCTAGAATTAGGCTAAATCAACTCTCATCGCAGCTGTATATCCCCGTTGGGTACTTGACTTTCAAAGTATTATTACGTTGGCCATGAACTTGCCTTTGCGCTCACACTTACGTACTAGTTATAATACGTATAAGAATAAAGATCGTCACTCAGTTTGCAATTACTCTTCACAAATAAAACAACATATCCAGCAGGGATGTCTTTGACATATTCCCTTTGGACCGAGGAGCCGACAACTGGCTTTCCAATTTCTCTGATAAATCATTGAAGTAATCTCCGCTTTTTGCCGCGCTCATGCGCGTACAAACACTCGTTAGTACTTGATTACGACTATTTTCTCCTGGTAAAAAAAGAAGATCACTTGTTTAGGAAGCCCACCCCAAAATTTCACAATGAAGCTCTCACTAGTTATTGTTTCAAATAACAACTTCGCCGCCATAGGTTCTATTAACACACGGCGTACTGGCTTAGGCAGCTCTATTATCGCCGTATAATACAGTAGTGAGGGAGATGAACATCTGTTTACAATAACTTGGGGGCGACATCAACTTGAGCGCTTCGGCATCCAAAACCTTATTGTCCAATGCAGGCCACATCATGCACGTCTTACCAAATGAGCCGAAGACGGGTTGGCTGAAAGCCCTTAACCCCACACTGGGGCAGATGCTTATATGGGCAAAAGCAGCGAAGAGCCACCATGATGCGACATCAGGGCAGGCTTAGCACGAAATTCTAGATGCGCGATTGGCAGGCTAATCTACACCTACTTAGCCGGACGCACCCCAGATCTGCAAAGCCATTCTCGACCACCCGATGGTCGACTTAAGGTTCGAATGAGCCGGCATTAGTTCGTTGCCGTCAGTGTCTCTGGAGTTGTTGTAGATGATTCGGCACGAAGCGTAATGATTAACCTATTCTAGTAGTGCCATTGAACCGGCATTTGAGAATATTAGGCAATATTCTTGCTGTACTATTAATGGTAAATGAAGAGTCCTGACCCCACAAGTCTCTTACATGCAGCGTCATGCCACGTACGCTTGGTAGTTCAAATAGAGTCGGATACTGGAACAAGAAACATCTCTTCTTGCTGTGTACAAAGCCCAGATCAGGATTTGAGGTCAGGGCGACAGAAGGACTGACTTCAAATACTCTACCATCATCATCTCCTTCCTTTTCTGGTAGAAGATACTTCTCGGGCCTACTGTTTGGTTCAACGATTCAGATTCCGATAGACAGGGCTAGTTGGCCTCTACATATTGCAATTTCTTACTATTTCACGCATTACTGCTACCTAAACTTCACCCGTCTTTGATCTCTCGACTATACAAACAATATTAGTGACAGCCACTGCAAACAAATCCCTTTACGGACATTTAAGAACAATACTTTCTAATATGTCTTCCACTCTGCCGATGTAGGGGCGAACCTGTTTGAAACAAGTTTAAGCTGTTGATTCTTAAGCCATAGAGAATACAAGGCTGATCAAGATCCTTCTTCGATCTCTATCCAAATGTGAAGGCTCAACTCAAACGTTGAAGCATTGGCTTTAGAACACATCTATAGTTTAATATTTTTAATCTACTATCTATGTACCTGGGGTGCTGACTACCTCCTCTCTTTATAGGAAAGTTGAACAGAGAAACCATCGTAGAAAACTAAAATTGGATAGGATGCTGGGGAGGGGAGCAAAGCTAACACATTCATGGCAGTTATCGCATTATAAGTCCAGCTAGATATTCGTTTACTGAATTGGAGAATAGCATTCAGATCAAATCTTTTCGAAATTGTATATCAGCCATAGTAAAAGAAGTCCATTTTGGTTGGCAAAGCGGGAATGATTGAGCCATTCAAGATCAAGCTTCTTGTATTGATGTTCCATTGATTGTAGGATAATATCCGTGTAGCTAAGAAGGTGAACTCATCAGCGGCAAATGAGAACTTCGTATTGCATATCATTGCGCATTAATCCTTAGGGAGTGTACTTATCTTTGACAATGGGGTGGCGCATTGAGGAAGAATTTTGATATGTGTGTTAAGGAACCTGAGCCTGAAACTGGAAGGGAGTTTGCCATTTGTAAAGTTGCATACACCTGAAAGACCCTTATCAAATCTCATTACCGTTTAATGGAAAATTTTATCACTCAATCATTATCGAATCATTAAATCATCCATGTCGAGAAATATTAGGTTGATGCTTGTCTTGATGCTACAGCACTCCATAATAAAAATTGACGGCGTTGCGCTAAGTTTATAGGTGCTTTATTTTTGACAAACACATCAACAGGACCCATGGCGCAACGGTAGCGCGTCAGATTCCAGTTCCTTGGAATCTCCTGAA
>ANCB02000415.1:0-33136 GCA_000331835.2 Trichoderma hamatum GD12 | reverse complement strand
AAATTATATAATGATAAATTATTAATTATCCTTTTCTTAGTAAAGCTATTAGATACTCTGAAAGTATTTATTAAAAACTGTATTATAATTAGCAGAATATTACTTGTTTCAATGGATTCGATATGCTAAGGCAACAAATAATTTCACTACCTCAGGACCCACCCAGTATTCATGCCCAACATCTCCACTGTCAAGGGGAATTTAGATTCATCTCATTCCGCAACTGACGGTGAGTGCGGTGCTCTTGAAGCGTTTCAATGTTCGTGGAGGCTAAACGTGGCCTACACGTGCTATGCCCAAGGTTGTTGCTAGGTCAGAAACAGCTGTTTAGTCTAGCACGCGCGGCTCTGCGCCACTACGTTCGGGCCCCCCGGGAAAGGCCCAATTGTTAGATCAAGGGTTGAGCAAAGCTACGAAACAGATTTGCGAAGGTGCTAACCGAGAACAGATGCTTCCAGCTTTCCCTTTATTGACGGGATAAAACGCCAACGCTAACCTGAGCATAAAAGTATAACTAGCAATTATCCAGGGAGAAGAACTAACTGCTTTCGCGATATAGAAACAACCTCTGTTTTGGAGTTTTATAATTAGAATTAATATATTATATTAGTGTTTTTGCTATTTTATACAAGATATGCACTCCTTCTTGATATTACTTTTTAATGAATATAATTCATAGCTTTATAATACTTTATTTATAATATTTTAATAAAATCTTAATATGCTTAATACAGGAGAAAGCCCTATTTCCTGGCTGCTAAACAATATAAGTTTTACAATAGAAGAATGTGGCTGCTAAAAGTGGAAAAAAAATAAAGTACTGGAATCTAAGTTACTTGTCTGTCTGCCTGTCTGCCTACTTGGCAGGTCCTTGATTAATGTAGGTGGTTTCGATCAAACCAGGACAATCCTATTGATCTTGATCAAACCGGCTTACTTTGATCAAACCAGGTGGCTTCGTTCAAAAAAGGCGGCCACGATCGGCGTAGCAGCTTTGCTAACTACTATGGATGCATAGATCGGGCATCAAGATTACTATATGAGATTAATTCATTTGTTGATAAGGAGACGGATAAAAAGATGCAGGCTATTATAGGTATTAAGCAAGAATTCGCACACTACACAGTCATTACGGTATCACATCGGCGAGATGTTGTTGTGCAGGATTTTGACCATGTTTCTTTTACGGAGTAAGGTGCTGCTGTGTACCCTAAAGAGCTGCTAAGACAAAATGATAGTAAGTTCAAGGAGCTCTAGACCAGAGAGCCAAGGTAAGTAGAATTATATAAGAAAATATATATGAATTAGATATTTAGTAAGTAAAAGAAAAACACTTACTATTTTAGGAAAAAGGAACATGTCTTTTCATTTCGTCGTATACAATGAAGATTAAAGCTGAACTCGGTGCAGACCGAAGGCAAGTAATGCCACAACCGTGATAAAATCCTCGCAAACCATGATATCTCCAGATTTGAATTCCCTCATTCCAAAATGACCTACGTTGCCCAACCTGATGACCCATAGGCATAGTTTGCATTCCGGACTTGATGGTGTCAGCAGGGTACAAGATGAGGTTATACGCAACCCCGCCAGATGCGCCGGCAATGGCCTGCTGCCACAGAGCAAGAGGCATGAGGGGTGGGGGATCTTCGCCTTGCCGCGTGGGCAGCGATGCAGATTGCCTTTGGTGAAAGGCACGCGTAACAAACTCCTTAACGCCAAACCAAGCAGCGCAGCCTGCCGTCTCCCGGAAGAGAGTGCCTACTTGACCTCGCCAAAACCCTGCGATGCCCTCGTATTGGAAAACGCTTCGAATGATGGGTATTGCGCGCGCGGGGACGATGGAGCCACTAGCTGGTGCCTGGATCTTGCACTTTACCAACTCTAGGGGAGTAAGGATGAACGATGTGAAGAAGCCTGAAAAGGCACCAGCAAGCCACAGCAAGTTTAAAGGGAGTTCTCGGTCGCGGCGAGCCCAACCGAGGTTGAACAAGATTCGCTGCCCCAATCGCTCAAAGACAAACAGGGCGCCATGTTCTACAGCTGAAGCGACTAGCGGCGTACTAAGGCCTCAGTAGAGCCCCGGCACACCATCAGACCTGACGAGCTGCCTGAGACAGTCCCACGGACCGCTGTAGGATAGAGGTGCATTTGTTAATTGACTCTGAAGTCGAACCTTGATGGTGTCAAACGGGTGCTCGACACACTTGCCCACCATACCTGCTAGCTGTGAGTAGGATAAGAGATACCTTAGCTGGTTGGTTCTTCACTGTCAACTAGTGGTATTGGGCGGCTTATCATAACACACCGATCCATGAACGATATCTTCAGCATTATGGACAACCCATGGCTGTTCTAATGGACTGAGTTGTAGTGTAGTCATAAGTAAAAGCGTAAGATTGATTAAACTAAACTCAAGCTTGTATCTAGGGAAAAGAAAAGAAAAGAAAAATTTAATTTTTGGGAAAACGTGCAAATGAAAAAAAGGGGAAATAACAGCTGTATATGTATAGAGTTTGGTCTTACAAGAGAAGCCTTTTAGATTGAGGAGCCCCAGGAGAATCAATATTTCGCCAAGTACATGTAGTCCAGGGCCTCCCCTTTAGTATAGGATCGAACAGCTACAAAGGTTGGTTCGGAAAGAAGGGCTTCTCTTCGACCAGGTTGATCCCCTGGTCAGTTAGTAATAATAACACTGTATAAACACTGTCTTCTTCAACTAAACACTGAAAGATTCATGGTAATGGTGAGTTTTATTACTAAAGAATTTGCCCACGAACATTTCAGACAGCTTTAGAGAGCTACTCACCAAGATGTTGATGTTTTTTGAAGATGTTAATGTTGGTAGCGACGCATCTACACAAATGCGGGAGGTTGGTACGAAGATGGGCTCATTGGCCATTTGTGCGAGCCAGGTGTCGTTCGCGGAAGCTCTCCAAGGACTCGAGACGTGCTTATGTGACGCTGGTGCTAAAAGAAAATTGCGAAAGTTCAATGAATGAAGAATTCGACCAGATAACTTCCGTCATGGAGTTTTGCCATATTATTATTCTCGCGCAACTTGACTCTCCGACTCCATGGTGCATCACCGTCAAAAAGGTTCACATATTGATTTTTTTTTAGTTGAGTGTGAGTGTGTCAAGATGCCTTCTAAGGCCCCTATTCAACTACAAATTGTCCATAATCCATCCTTCATCTGTAACACTCTATTTCATATAGTTCGCATTTGCTCTATCGGACATTTACCTGGTTACATTTCTAGTTGTATGGATTTGCTCAAGTATGTCTTTCATACAGGGGTTAAGCGCTTTGGTGGGGTTTGTGATGCACTCTTTCGCCTGTTTGCATCCGTGCTCGGTATTGAATCTCACGACTCACAACTCACGACTCACTATCAAGGACTCAGAGAACTTGATCGCACCTTCTTAAGCAACTATCCTGAAGTGAATAATTACGAGGATCTTTCTATACTGCAGATTAGGTTGAAGCCAGATTTACCAAAGAAAAATGGATATTCAAGAACTTGTTATTATGAAGCAGCGCTTCATTTGGCCAAGTGAGTGGTTGACGTCGCCCATGCCTGAAGGATCCGGGCGACTGTTGAGAAGGGCGTCAAAACGCCAGCAAGCAGGTGATCACTAATAGCCTAAGTGGTATATCCAAAAATTCTCAAAGATCAAATTTGGGCTTTGTTGTTGTTGTTCATGCCTAAATCTCCCAAGTTCATTGCACAAACGGCATCGGAAGAGTATTCGTGGATTTGCGAGAGTAGTAATTTTCAATACATGTATTCTCAACCAATCATGAGCCTTCTGATCCACCAAACTATGGATGCAATTATTTGAGTCATTTCTCATAGCTATACTAATACATTAAGATAGCTACATATGAACCCTTTAATACTATAAGTAAATCATTTAGCATGCCCAATAGGCGGCGACCAAATTCAATGTATCGAGGATATAAAGTAGGCTGTCGTAGAACTTATTACTTATTTATTAAGGGGTAGGGGACTGGAGAAACCAAACTTAGACAATTGTGCCCTTAGTTCTCGTTTGAGCATTTTGCCGCTTGCGCTTTTCGGTATCTGATCAATGAAGACGATTCGGTCCTGCAGACGGCAAACTTCAGGCAGTTCTTGGTCGTTGTAATCTCTGATTTCGCGTCGAAGATCGGCCTCACTCATATCGGGTTTATACGACGGCTCCCGGACCACAAAGGCCAGAGCTCGTTCCCCAGCTACTTCGTCAGGGATACCGACAACGGCAGTTTCTGCGATGGCGGCGTGTTTGATCAAATATGCCTCGATTTGACCAGGAGCGACTTGATTGCCCTACAAAGTAAAAAGGTTGGCCAGGGTTGCACGGTTTCACACCTCATCATGGTATGTTCACTCACCTTAACCTTGATCATGTCGCGGATGCGATCTACAATGAACAAGTGGCTCTCACCGCTAGGGCCTTTGCGGAAGAGGCCAACATCGCCTGTTGCCCAAAAGAAGTCCTTCTCGTCGGTTGGCGGGAGAAAAGCATCGCTCGCAGAGTCAATGTACCCGCGCACGAGACTAGGAGAGGCAATCTCGATCTCGCCCATCTCCTCCAGTGTTTCAACCTCACGGCCGTTGTCGTCTTTCAATCGGATGCGAACTCCCGGAAGCAAAATCCCACTCGAACCCGGGAAGATTTCGCTAGAAGAAGACAGGGACCCAACACCGCAGGTTTCGGTAAGACCTAATCGAGCGTCAGATATTTACTTGAGATGTGTTATTAGGAGACTCCTACCCCAGCCACTGAAAATTCGCACATTGGGGCGCGCAGTTTGCATTTTGGCAAAGGCTTCTTTACTAAGTGGCCCGCCACCCGATATAATTGTGCGGACAGAGCTCCAGTCGAAACGATCCAACATAGGCCCATTCCGAGACAGAGCGTTGATAATAGGAGGCACCTGAACAAGTCAGCTTCATTCCGTATGTTGCTGTGAGCTGGACTCAGAGCTGGAGAAGGTTTTCGTTAAACAAACTAACCAGATAAAGTGTATTGATGCGATATTTTGCGATAGAGGCCATGATCTCCATGAAGCTAAAGCCACGATGGATGATCATGCTGTCGCCCAGGTACATTAGTACATGAGCCGTCCAAAGACCATAGATGTGGTTGAAAGGCAGAAAACCCAGAGCTACCTCAGAGGCTGCCCCTCTGGTTGTCTGCATGAATGCTGCAGCCTGCAAGATGCTGGCAATGAGGTTTTCGTGTGTGATGGCCACGATACGCTATCATGCCACAAAGGAAACTCTGATCAGTATCATGAGACATGTGGGGGGGGAAGGGGGTCGTTCGATATTTACCTGGAAACCAGAAGTGCCACTTGTGGTACAGTAGTATGCAACACGCCGAGTCGCTTCGTCGGCAGACAGAGCACCCTTCTGCACCTGAGGTAGATCCTTGGCTGCTGCGATCAAGTCATCGAGAGTAGCAATTCTAGACAGGCTCTGGTCTGGCTCAGGAGTTCCTCCGGCCAAGGAAAGCCTGTAGAGTGGCAGTTCTGATAGGGAGCTCCGTTGAACGGCTTCTTGGGCTAGAGGGAGTAAATCTTGTGACGCAAACATAGCGAACGGCGGCACACGATCGAAGTGGCTTGCAATCTCCTCAGCTGAGCTTGTAGGCTGCATCATGAGGCAGGCACCGCCAATGCGGTGGATAGCCCATGAAAGAACCAGAGTATCGACCTAGAGACTGCTCAGATTGCTGTTCAGAGGATAAGTGGTTGAGGAGACCTACGCTGTTGGAAGCCAAGATGGCGACTATTTTATGCCATTTTTGGCCGGGAACAATCTGCCACGACGAGCATAAGGCGGTCGCTACCTGAGCGACGCGAACACTCAATTCGTCTGGTGTCCATGCCCGATTGATGGCTGCCTCTACAAAGGGGGGTTGCTTGTCTGCTGAGTCGGATCTGACAGCCCTGGCGAGACTCTTTGCTAGACAAAAATCCCCAACCGGCTCTTGGAGCGGAATAGGAGGCAAAGAAGGAAGGAAAGCCGGCGGTGTGAAAATCATGATGATCTACCAACCGCAGAGAACTATGGAAAGACGATTGCTAAAGAATGCTAGGAAAAGCACCACCTCAATGGGATACAAGCGCCTCCGCGATGTTTTAGTTGCGTCTTTTGTGGTTGTGATTAGTCTCCAGACCAGGTCGATATAAGGAATGACTGGGCTATCAAACACAAAAAAACAACAGTCTTTTCCACAAGAAAGAATCAAGGTTGCTTAGGTGTTTATTTAGAGATGCTAGCTACATGTATATATGGGCATAATCGTCATCCTCGTAATATCAGCGCTTACACGGAGTTGCCGGGCTTGCTCTCCTTCTTCATGTGAATTGTTGCAAGTAAGTCAGGTACCACAGTACTTCATGTACAATTCGTCGCGAACTACCAGCCGGTGGGGGCGGTGGCGATCCTAATTGGACGCCCAGGAGCGTCTCTAGCGCATGCCATTTCTGGAAATTGACGGGTTGATTACCCCTGACTTGGCATATTGATTATTTACATAGTAATCCACTCGTCAGCTCTCAAAATAAACCCCTGTCTCAATCACCATCACACTAGCACGTAATGTAAAATATGAGATCCAATCGCTCCCCATATGCCGCACCCCGCCCCCTCGTTTGGGAGAGACTACGGTTTGCCTAGATCGTTAGACCAAGGCCGCCATGCAGCAACAAAGGGACGCGATCCCTGACGCCCAGGCAAAAAATTCCTCCGGCGACACGGACTGGGTCGTTCAGAAATTCGGAGGTACTAGTCTCGGCAAGTCTATCGTGACCATTGCCGACAACATCATCTTGTAGGTTTGCTGCCGGATATCATTTGACTGTCAAAGGGCTGAACACAACAGGACAGGCCTCCAGCAGCACCGGATTGCCGTCGTCTGTTCTGCAAGGAGCACCAAGACCAAGAGTGAAGGCACCACCAACCGTCTCCTTCACGCCGCTGGAGAAGTCCTTGTGGCCGATTCATGCAAATATGCCGATATCGTCGAGGGAGTGCGAATAAATCATGTGGCGGCAGGTCAAGAAGTAATCGATGACAAAGGCATGCTGGAGCAGTACATTGCTCATGTGGACAAGGAATGTGACCATTTATTCAAGCTTTTGGAGAGCGCCCGTTTCCTCAAGGCCGTCACCAATCAGACAAAGGACATGATCATCAGCGTAGGCGAGAAACTAAGCTGCCTGCTCATGACTGCCCTCCTGCGGACCAAGGGTGCCAATGCCGTCTTCGTCGACCTCGGGGAGATCATCGATCCTAGCTCGCCCATTACCAGCGTAGGTGGTGAGTTCTATAGGGACCTTGCGCATAGCATTAGCACCAAGATTCTTGCGCTCGGCCCCGACGTGGTCCCCGTCATCACGGGCTTTTTTGGTAAAGTTCCCGGGGGCTTGCTGAAGGAGGTCGGTCGAGGCTACACCGATCTCTGCGCCGCTATCACTGCCGTTGGTCTCCGGGCTCGCGAGCTGCAGATCTGGAAGGAAGTCGACGGCGTCTTCACTGCGGATCCGTCCAAGGTCCCCACGGCCCGCCTTCTGAAAACCGTCACGCCTGCGGAAGCTGCTGAACTGACTTTCTACGGCTCCGATGTAATCCACCCCTTCGCCATGGACCAGGTCATCCGCGCAAGCATCCCCATTCGCATCAAGAATGTCATGAACCCTCGCTCGGCGGGCACCGTCATCTGCCTTGACCCGGCCGATGTCATCTCCAGTAAAGCGCCGCTGGGGCTCTTCCACACCCGTTCCGTACTCGACGCCGAACCCAAACGGCCCACGGCGGTCACGGCCAAACCCAACATCACGGTGCTCAACGTCCATGCCAAGAAGCGTGCCCGAGCCCACGGCTTCCTCGCCTCCATCTTCTCCGTACTCGATCAGAACGGCCTGTCCGTCGATCTCATCTCGTCGTCCGAAGTGCACATATCCATGGCCATACATTTGGAGGACGGTCTCCTTGCCTCCTCCGGGGGCGAGAACGAGCTGCAGATTCGATCTCAAGCGCTGCAGCGCGCGGTCGATGGCCTCAAGGCCTGGGGAGACGTGGACCTTGTGCCAAACCAGGTCATAATATCTCTAGTCGGGCGCCAAATGCGAGGCATGAAGGGCGTATCTGGGCACTTCTTCAGCACTCTGGGCGAGAACGGCATCAATATCGAGATGATCAGCCAGGGGGCCAGCGAGATCAGTATCGGCTGCGTCATCGATGAAAGGGAAACGGCTCGTGCGCTAAATATCGTTCACGCCAATCTCTTTGGCTTTCTTGATTGACGGAGACAAGGGATAGCGAATAAATTTAAGCCCCTAGTATTAATAAGAGGAAGAGTGAGGAGATGGGTTTTGTAACCAATCTCCCCAACAGTACGCCGTATAGTAACACACACCTAAGTACATGTATGGTAGGTACCTAATGTATACCTGGCAAAAGTACTATAGTATATCTATTATCAGACCCTGACTATAACAAGTGGAGCCCAGTTAAAGTTGATTTTTTAGAATGCAGCTCGGGTCTTGTAAGATACAAATGCCGTGTAAGTGCCAGGTAGCCAATGCCCCTGTTGGGGCACAAGTGGTATGATGGCCACAATCGTAGCAAGGCAACTAAGCTGCATGCGTTTGCTGCTTTCATGTCAGAAAGCAGCCCTAATCTATAATTGGGAGATGCATGCTGCCAACCGTGCCAACGCGTCACCGGTTCTTTGTTTCGTATTATTTACCTGTGTCATAGCCCCACATCTCCTGCTTTCAATACCACCGCCCAACAACGTGAAGACGAACTTGATTACCTCCCACACTTTCTACTTCTTCCCAGGCCGCGCATTTCTCATTCTCTACTTCTTTATTAATTATCACACACTCGTCCTGCCCATCACCTCCCAAAATCCAACACCAGATCCTGCACATCGCGACTGTAGACATGGCCGCAGACATGACCGAAAAGAAACCCCTCGACTACCTCGTGCGAGGGCTCCAGCTGCTCTTGGCCATCATCGTCATAGGAACAGACGCTTACGGTATGCACTGCCAATACACCGTCGCTCTATGGTTCACTCCGGAGTACTAACCCCGTCGCCTAGCTATTCACGTTTTTCGTGGTCATGACGAGGAGGTCGAGTCACCCGTCTTCGATGGCGGCGAGGCCAACCTTCACGTCGGAGTCCCTGGTGCGTGGGGATTCCTGATGTTCTGCGCCGCCTGGACTGTCCTGGTCGTCATCTTCCACTTCGTCGCGCCCGGCTTCGCAAGCAGCCCGATGGGTGGATACGCTCGTGTCGGTGCCGAGGCCGTGGCTGTCCTCTCGTGGTTCGCTGGGTTTATTGCCGTTGCTGTGAACGTTTCGACGACGGATGCCTGCAAATCGGGAACAAACTCATGCTCAGAGCTCAAGGCAGCGGCGGCATTTGGTGCGCTCGAATGGGTGCTGTTCATGATTACCGCAACTCCGGCTGTCTTATCCTTCCTTAACCGTTCCCGCGACACAAAGGAACCTGTGAGCAGAGTCTAGCTGAGGATACCATTCACGCTACGAAATCTTCATGGACATCAGAACCTGAGGTGCTCCATGAAGAAGAGTGGGACCGGTCATTTTGTTTGTTAAAAAGACTTGTTTGCAGGCTTTAATGCTTGGGTTTTGCGCCATCAAACCGCTACAGTATTAGCAAAGGAGCCCGGGGCTGATGCTTCTGCTCTGGACCCCGATCAAATATGTCATAATCGGTTGGGCGAGCCGTCGCCAGCACAGAGTCACAATTCTTCTTTTTTTTTTTCTCCCCCAGTTTATGCGCCAAATACGAACAAGTGCCTGCTCTGGCATCCAGGAAGAATTTTTGGGTTATTGCGGGAGGACTGTATTGCTTCGCGTGTGCTTGGATTAGTTCTATGGGGGCCAAGACGAAAGATTGTACCGTAGCTGGAGATTGATGTGCTATTGGTGTACCCACAATGGTCCACAGCTCAAGAGTCACATTTATAAAATAGGTGCTCTTTGGAGCACGGTGGAGGCTTAGGAAAGGTCATTTTCATGTAGTATCACGATCGCTATAATTAACAGACATGATGTCTATCGTTTTTGCATTCTTCGTAACGACGTATGACACAAAGTAACCGCATGTGAGACAATGAGGCAGCCATTGGAGCCTGTGATGGTGTGCAAGACCAATGTCTCAGCCAATGAAACCCTCAGGAATACGCAGGCAGTGGGCAAGGCTAGTATGATGCAATAGCCAATGAAACTCTCAGGAATACGCCGGCAGTGGGCAAGGCTAGTATGTTACAGTCCAAGGAATACGCGTTTCAATAGCCAATGAAGATCCAAGGAGTACGCGTTTCAGTAGCCAATGAAGATCCAAGGAGTACGCGTTACCGTAGCCAATGAAAACCCCAGGAATACGCGGATCGTGTCTCCCACCAAAAAATAATCTCGTAAACGCCTAACTACATGTAGAAAGGGAATGCACCATCAAGCATGCATTTGACAGGGGATAGTTGTGTGCCGTTGGGCTCGGGTATGTCTTGTACGACGAGACTTCCGCGAACAAAGGTATCTTGAGTGACTTGTCTACATAACATCCATGTACCATTCAAGTTCCAGCGGAGGCGAGGTTAACTAAACGACTACGCTACACTCCCTGGTAACGGCTTTGTAAGTGCCTACCTAGTAAGTAAATGTAAACTACGCATAGGTAGTTGCCTACACAAATAAAGCGAGGAGCAGATGCCTGGCTGTCCCAGTATCAACGTTACAACACAGCTACTACGAGCTCTACAAGGTCAGGGAATAAGTGAAATCAGAGATATTTGATAGGCCGAATATCTTTCATCACATCAGCAAAAATGACTACAACACTGTCTACCGAGACGGCGATGAAGGAAATCAGCCACATATAGGTTACGCGGCTGGGTGACGTCTTGCGTCGGTGAACAACCTCATGGCTGCGCACACTTGCTCGGGGGCACAGCACCGGAAGGCTTGGTTACGGAGCATTCAGGAGGCTTGTAGTAATTTAGTCTTGAATGATTTCTAATATTTAATACTAATGTGGTAATACTAATTCGCAATTGCATATTCTTCGTAACCTTAAAAGTAATTCTAGATTATACATTGTGAGCAACGCAAGCAAAATATATATCCATATTTATAGCCCTTTTCAACCCAACTTCGCTACGGCTTCCTGGAGCTTGGCCGGGACCAACCTTGACTTTCCTGCAACCAAATGGATAAGATTCTCAATGCTCCTGGACTCGCGGATAAGAAGAAGCGAGACGTCAGCAGCCAGCATCGCCACGATCCAGTTTCGAAGTTCGACCGCCACCAACGAGTCGACACCATACGAGTCGAGCGTTCGGTGAGGCAGGATGCGGTCCACCGGGGTGACAATCAACTTGCTCAACTCAGCCAGCACCGCGCCTCCAACGGCCTCGACCACCTCTTCCACAGTCTGGGAACGTCTGATCTTGTCGATATGGTCTGACCCACCACTGCCGTCACCTAGGTCTGCACCTCCGAAGAGATTGGAGTCTTGGACCAGGTGTGAGAGGTGTCGCTGCTCTGCCCAGTCGGGCTTGCCGGCGTCAGGGGCCACACCGAGGGAGGCTTGGCACTCAGGTCCACTGCCGGCCAGAGCGTAGTCAAGCGTTGCGAGGAGCTCGGCAACTGTAATGAAGGCAAAGCCCTGGCGTTTCATGTTGGCGTACACGGCTGGGTTCTCACTGACAAAGCCAGCATCGCTAACGACTCCGACATCGATGGCAAACGCGGCCTGGCCCTGGGCTCGTCGGTAGTGCATAAAGGCGTCTTGGAACGCACAAGCGGACGTATAGTTCGCTTGGGCTGGGTGACCGATGATTCCGGCGATGGACGACAGGACGACGAAAAAGTCCATATCAGCTGGCAGAACCTCGTGCAGGTTCTTGGTTCCAGCAACCTTGGGGGCCAACGACGCATCCCATTGCTGATGGGTCATCTGGTCAAACAATACGTCCTGTTTGGTCATGCGTGGTCAGTTACTTGCTCTTCAGTCCACAATATAGATGCCATCACTTACCTCAAGCGCCATAGCGGCGTTAATGACACCTCGAATCTTGCCTACGCCCTGTAGACTCTTGACTACAGCTTCCACAGACTCTTTGGAAGCAATATCGCAAGCCTTGGGAAGAACTTCGACGCCTTGGCTATGCATTTCCGCAATGCATGCCTTTGCAACGGAAGTTTTGGCTCCCGATCGCGACAAGACGACAATAGTCCGCGCGCCTTTAGAGGCAAGCCATCGGATGAGATACACACCCAGACCTCCAAAGCCACCGACCAAGATGTAGGTAGCCTCGGGCAGCAACTTTGCAAGGGCCGGAGTCTCTGGCAGTGCCTGTGAGTATCACCACGTTAGTATGTTACCTTTGATTCACTTTCAAAACAGGGTTAAAATCGGAATTTACGTACCGGCACCATTTCATCCGAGTCCGCTGTCAGGATCACTTTACCCATGTGCTTACCGGCTTGGATCAGGCGGAAGGCAGACTCAATCTCGCCGATCTTGAATAGCCGGAGATTCACTTGATCAGTTAATTTGTTGCTTGCGATCAACTCAACCACGTCCTTGAGCAGGCGATTAACAAGCATCTTGTCTTCGTTAATCATCTGTACCAGGTCAACACAAGCAAAGGTGATGTTGCGAAGCAAGAACTTTGTCGGCATCAGCGCATCGTCCAGGAAGTCCTTTTTGCCAATCTCAATGAAGCGACCGAATGACGCAAGACATCCCAGAGATTCTCGGAACAGCTCACCAGCCAGAGAATTCAAGACGACATTGACACCCTTGTTCTTGGTCGCGGCAAGAAGGGCAGGACCAAACGCTGCAGATCGACTGGTGAAAATGTTCTCCTGCGGGACGCCAAGGCTCTGTAGACGGGCGCGTTTCTCCTCTGATCCGCAAGTTGCGTAGACCACGGCACCAAGATGCTTGGCCAGGATGACGGCGGCCTGACCTACAGCTCCAGCAGCGGCATGTACCAAGATGGATTCTCCCGCTTGCAGTTTGGCCACGTTAACCAAGGAGTGGTAGGTGGTTGCCCACACAATCGGAAGAGATGCACCCAGCGCGAAGGAGACGTTGTCCGGAATACGAGCACAGTGGTGTCCGTCGACGATCGGATAGTTGTTGTAGGACTGAGCATAGTAGCTGCAGACCCGGTCGCCAACCGAATAGCGCGACTTCATGTTGCTGCCAACCTCCACCACTGTACCAGCACAATCGTTCATCATGGTTGCAGAAGCGCCGAGCTCACCTGAGGCGACGAGCACGTCACGGAAATTGATACTGGCGGCACGACACTCGATACGAATCTCATCCGGTGCCAGGGCGCGCGCGTGTTCGACATCGTCCGCCCACCTGAAGGTTTCCATCAGTCCGGGCACGCCAAGCCCGACCTTGAGAGGACGTGAGGGCTGCAGGAATGCAGTCTGCTCTGGCTTGGCTCTCGCCGTGCTGCGGACGATATGCTGATCGAGCTGGTCGTTTTGGAACATTCGGTTGACGTAGAGTTGTCCGCTACGCTCGGCGAACTGGAAGTCGAGCCCGATGCAGTCACGCTCGAGGTCGAATGCCTCGGACGCCAAAAGCTTAGCCAGGGACTGGCTCAAACGCTGCTCAATGGCACCATGAGAGTTGTCTGGGTCGAGATCGAGCGTAACATAGCGAATGCCGCGCTGTTCCAATCTCAAGGTGCGGGCGAAGCCAATGGTCAGGGCTCCTTCAGGTACAGGTGAGTCTCCAGTAGCGCCTCGCGAGATCAAAACAAGACCTTTGCATGACAAGGCGCATTTCTGGAATTTCTGCCACGTCGAAGCGTCCATATGGCCTGCGAGCGCCTCACTCAACTCCGGATCGATCACAAGCACAGTGTTGGCAATGTTGGGGATGCTGTCGAGATCGCCTGTGGTGATCTGGCGCAGACCGAGTCCAGTGTTCTGGCGAAGACTTTCAGCCACCTTGCCGAGATTTCCGCCGTTCGTAAAGTGAAGAGAGACCTCGCTTAGATCCGGTTGAGGCTCAACAGGAGTCTTGGCAAAAATGACGCTGATTGTCTCTCCTTCACCCTCAGCATAGTCGGATACAATGACCGGGTCTGACTCGTAACCCTGCTTCGATAGTTCTCGCTTCCAGTCACTCACAGAGAGAACGGCGGAGGACACTCGTCCTTCGTCGACACCTAACCACCATCCAGAAAGAGATCCAAAGATCAGTTGGTAATAGGGCTCCGGGTTGGTGATTTCCATGAGAATCAGCACACCACCTGGGCGAAGGAGGTGGTGAATATTTTCCAGTGAAGACGCAATGTTCGGGGTAGCGTGGACAACATTGCAGGCAATGACAACGTCGTAAGTTCCGGGCTCGAACTCTTGAAGATCAGGAGAGGTTGCGAGATCAAATGCCTTATAATTGACAACGTTGCTATACTGATTCAGTCGCTCGCGGGCAGCGGGGAAGAAAGCTGTCGACAGATCCGTGAAGTCATACTGCGCAACCAACGGCTTGCCATGATGAGTCAGGGCTTCCAACAAGGGCAGGGTGGCCGAAGCTGTACCACCACCCACCTCGACAATTCGTAGAGACGGGTTGTACTTGCCCAGAGTCTTGCAGTACTCATTGATCTGATGATAACAGCGGCCGTTTCGTTCCTCACTATACAACTTACCCAGCATATCATTCAAGGTCAAGATGGAGAGGGAGTTTGTAGCACCGGTCAGAAGATTCTCAAGGTCCTCACCAATACGCTTCACTGCCTCGAAAGAGATGCTTGGATCCGACGCTACGGCTACCCGGGCTTTCGCTACCAATTCAGGAGAGTCGGCCTTCGTGGCCACAAAGGATTGCATCCACTTGTACCATGCCTGCTGGAAGCCGGTGGCAACTTGGTCCGGTGTAACTTGTTTGAGAGCCCTCTCCACGTGAGCACGTACATCTGCGTTGAGTACGATGTTACGATAACGAGAAGAGCCAGCGGGGAGCGAGTTCATGCAATTGGCAATAATCTGCTCCCTTGTCATGCTCGGGTAGTGGCCAACCCACTCCGGGCTGGTTGCCAGCTGCCGAGGCGCTGTGGACAAGTCATTTCCTGGCAACTGGGCGATTCTTAAGCCATGGAAGCTCATAATGGCCTGGTCGTTCGACTCAACCTGGCCGCTCCAGCTGGTTCCTTTGTCTTGGGCCAGAGCATATGTGCGCAATTCGGTTCCTTCTGGGACCTTCAGAGCGGTCGAAACGGTCAATTGTTCGATGAAAACAGGCACCATGGCCGATTTAGATTCTCGCTCTACCAGGAGACTGGCGCAAATGCCATGGAAGAGAGTCGAGTCAAGCATTCCAGGATGCACGACGTAGCACTCCTCTCCAAAAGGATGCGCTGAGGCGTCCAAGCTTGGCATCTTGTTTGTGGCCACGCTTGAATCAACGAGAGCTTCCAGGCTGACGATGTTATCAAATGGTGCGTACCACTCCATTCCGATCTGACGGGCGGCAGAGTAGAAACGAATCGGCGTGACGTGGTGTTGGATAGATGCAAGGTTGCTCTTTTTAACATCGAGGGTGTCACTAAGACGATCCGCGAGCATTCCATCGTCCGTAACGGCACGGATACGACCACGACAATGCTCGCTCCATCCTTTGCCGGGCGAGATGGAGAAAATTCTGAACTCCTTCCAATCCTGCCACGACCCCTTTGCACTCTGAGTCTCGGGTCGGAGCGACAGACACATCTCAGTTTCCGTATCGCCCTCCCGAAGTACCAGCGCTTTAACAAAGCTACAGTTGCTGAGCGAATAGCCAACAGTCGCTTTCGACTGGTTCTCGGGCTTGAGGGCCGCGAAGCGACGCATTGCCTCCATGGCTATCGCGAGATATCCGGCTGCAGGGAATACAATTTGCCCCTGCACCATGTGGTGCTGCAACCATGGCATCTCCTTAAGGTTCATGATACGACGCCATCTAGGCTCCGTATGATTCACATCGGAGGACAGATTGCCCAATAGCTCATGCGGCAAGAACTGGCGATGGGTGTACTCGCGAGAGATGCGGCTGTCGTGCCAATGACGCTGATCATGGTTGAACGCGTAAGGAGGCACATCATTCAACATAGCTGGCAACTGTGTGGTGAAGCCGGCATTTGCCTGGTGGAAGCTCACGGGCGCGCCGAGGGCGAACAGATCGGCCAGAGTGCTCAGCATGTTTTCAGCTGCGTTGGCCTTTCGCTTGAGACAGGACAAGTACTGGATACGACTCGCATATCCCGAGTCTTTCATCGTGTCCTTAACTGCACCCTGCATCTGCGCGTGAGGGCCAACTTCCAGGAGAATATCAACGCCGAGATCATGTTGCCCGTCCTGCTTTTCGCTGACAATCATGCCTCTTAGAGCTCCCGAGAAGCGAACAGGAGAGACAAGATTGCGAGCCCAGTAATCTCCGTCCAACAAGAGCTCGGACGACACCTTCTTTCCATTCAAAGAAGACATCATGTTTCCAGCCACTGGACGGGGTTTAATGTGGGCGAGGGCAGCTCGGTACTCCTCCTCGATGGCCTGCATCATTTGGGAGTGGTAAGCAGCTCCCTGCGTCTTGAGCTTGCGATGGAAAACATCGTTGTCTTGCAACAGAGCTGCGACTGCCGAGATAGTGTCGTTATCTCCAGAGAGTGTCACACTCCCGACGCTGTTGTAGCAGGCAATCTTCAACTCGGCCGAGGTAGTGGCCTTGACCTTGTCGATATAAGTCTGCGCGACTTCGGGCGACGAGCCCACGGCAAGCATGCCTTCAGAAACTCCGGAAGCGATCAACTTGGATGTCAGACGGCCACGATGATATGCCACAGTCAATGAGTCTTCAAATGAGAGAGCACCCACGGCATAAGCGGCAGCGATCTCTCCACTGGAGTGTCCCACAACGGATGTTGGACTCAATCCCAGAGAGGCCAGCGTGTCTACCAAAGCCAGCTGAATGACAGTCGAAAGCGTCTGGCCATATTCTGGCTCATCCACATGCGAGTCTTCAGCTTTCTCATGGCTCAACTCAGCCAAAGTATCCCACTTGCAGCCCAAAGTTCGTAGATGGGTGTTGGCCCGGTCCAGAGATTGGCGGAAAATTGGCCAATCCTTCATCATCTCTCGGCCCATGTTAAAATACTGGGCTCCCTGGCCTCCGAAAACATAGCCAACACGAGCTCCTCCCTTGGTCGGTGTTCGGACAGCGATAGTCGTCTGCTGGAGGACTTCGAGCTGTTCCACCAAATCTTCTGTGTCATAAGCGACGACGGAAGCGTTGTATTCGTGAACAGTACGCTTGTTTACTGTGATGGCCAGGCGATCCAGAAGCTCATTGGGGTCTTCCACAGATTCAT
The DNA here is from genome assembly GCA_000331835.2 of Trichoderma hamatum GD12. Taxonomy (NCBI): domain Eukaryota; kingdom Fungi; phylum Ascomycota; class Sordariomycetes; order Hypocreales; family Hypocreaceae; genus Trichoderma; species Trichoderma hamatum. The sequence continues at coordinate 15,700 of ANCB02000415.1, read as the reverse complement.
CCTGGGATTTTATCAGGTACTGCGCCAGACGCTCAGCATTCTTATGGCAGCTCTGCTCGTCAGCACCGCTAACGATGAAAGCACGGGGCCGCTCTGCCTCGATGTGGGAATCATCGACACCGTTGGTGCCATTTTGAGGGCGAATATGCTCCTCTACACGATCAACGATGACGTGTGCATTGGTGCCACCATATCCAAAACTAACAGACTCAGGATTAGTCGGGATTTATCTAGAGAACGAATTGTCTTACCTGTTAACAGAGATACGGCGAATATCCTTCTTCTCGAAACTGAGAGGTATCTGTTATCACTTATTAGCTAAACTGCCCGATGTGTGCTATTTATTGCCATTCATACCTGTAGATTCCAGATGTCGAGCGGGATCTTTGGATTTGGCCTTCTATAATTGACCTGAGGAGCTATAGCTTGGTTCTCGAGCATCAAGACAGCCTTGATCAGCCCGGCAATACCAGCCGCACTCTCCGTGTGGCCAATATTACCCTTCATAGAACCGATCAACAACGGTCCTTGACTCGGGGCTCTGGGGCGAGCCAATACGTTGGCAATAGCCTCAGCCTCGATAGGATCGCCAACTGCCGTGCCTGTTCCGTGGGCCTCAGCATAGTCTGTTTCAGTCGGAATCAGCCCGACCTCGGCATATGCTCGGCGGATCAACTCTTCCTGTGCCTCGCCACTTGGCACACTGATACCCTGAGGCGTTCGGCCGTCTTGGTTCAGTGCCGAGTTGCGGATGACGGCTCTGATTCGGTCACCATCTCTGATGGCCGCTGAAAGTGGTTTCAACACGACACAGCCACAGCCCTCTCCTCTGCCATAGCCATTGGCGCGGTCGTCGAATGAGAAGCAACGGCCATCAGGCGAGAACATCTTCAGCTTGCTCTGGTAAGTGAAACGCTGGGGGTCCAACAAAATGTTGACGCCGCCCACAAGACTCATTGTGCTTTCTCCACTTCGTAAGCTCTGGACAGCGTTATGTAATGCGACAAGACTGGCGGAGCAACCTGTATCGACCGTAAAACTTGGGCCGCGTAGGTTGAAAAAATAAGAGAGGCGGTTAGATGTGATGGCAGCGCCAATTCCGAGAGTATGGTAGCGTTCCTGAGATTCGGGGTCTCGAGCCAAGACCTCGCTGTAGTCGGAACTCCACTGGCCAACATAAACACTCGTAGAAGATCCCCATAGCTGGGGTAGTGTCAAGCCGGCATTCTCAAAAGCTTCGTAAGCAAGCTCCAACGTGATACGTTGTTGAGGATCAACGGCTTGAGCTTCCGTTGGCTTGATCTCAAAGAAGCTGCAATCAAATGCAGCTACATCCGTGCTCAAGAAATGCCCTCCAGGGGTGTTGGTCGTGGTATTATGAGGGTCTTTACCGTGGTAGAATGCCTTCATATTGAATCGATCCTCTGGCACTTCACTCCATGCTGATTTCCCGGCCGCGAGGACGTCCCACAGACGGGATGGCTCAGAGGCATCGCCAGGAAAGCGACAGCTCATGCCGATGACGGCAATGGGCTCGGGCATCGTGTCGGCAGTCATCTTGTTAAACAGATCTTTTCGTTTGGAGTGTTGAAGAACGAGTGAACGAGTGGAAACAGTGTGTTGAAGTACAGCACCTATTGTATCAGGTCGGGCCCGGCTCTAGAAGAACCTCTTGATTTTGATCTCGACAATGTCAGCATGCTTGATGTTGAAAATAATTCATCTTACACAGGCAACATAATCATCGTCCAGGATCATGAGAAGTGGGATAAGGCGGACGCTAGCTATCCGCCCGTTCTTGATACGCATACACCCATTATCGATGCATATCCACCATTGTGGCGGGCCATTTTAACGTTTGTCGCAAGGCACAAAGGGCTAGTCCGGAAGGAAGGGTGCCTCTTCGACCAGGGTTGAACCACTAGTTAGACAGTCGTAATAATACTGTATTTACACTGTATTTTTTCAAACCAGTCGCTGAAACAAGTATAATAATAGCAAGCCTTATACGGAGGGCCTTACCCAAAGTCCAATCTCACCTGCGTTTAAATTTAAGTGGGTCTCTATATTTAGGTATCAATAATAATCTGATTTTTAATAATTAAACCCTAGTAAGAATATGCTATATACTAGTTCTAGACCCAGTTATGGCACTGTAGCAGTAGTTGTGGAGTCTCAATAATCTTCAGGGCCAGTGTAACTTCAACAACGAAAAGGTCATAATACATGCATGTATGTAGATTTACACAGCCCCTGCCCACAGGCAAGACATGCTGACACAATGGCATTGTACTCCACGTGCGTCTTGATTCGGCCCATCTCCGAACTGCTGCAGGCTGCCAGAACGAATACACCATAGCTCCTGACATTTCTAACGCTACAAGGGAATCTAGTGTCGGTGATCATATCGTGTGAGTGCCTAATGCGTCGTATTCGCGCGAAGTATAGTTTATCGAGGAGGTATTTTGCTTCGGCGACCTTAGTTATGTTTTCTGTACTAGTAAAGACCCATATCTATAAAGGACCATCCGACAGAGCACGAGTGATTACGAGCAATCTTCTACCAACCTACAGGTTTCTCACAAACAAAAACGGCCTTTGAGACTATTCATTTCGTGAGCGTTCATGTATAATGTAGCTAAGTTTCTCCTGCTTCCCGGTTTCAGGGCCCTGACAGTATCTCTCGCCTGAGTCCTCAGTGTCTGACTACAAGGTTCTTGTGACTTTTACGATGTTATTTTTATCCAAGCATCTCCGTGACTTGTACCCTTTGTATCTTCGGCTGCGCATGTACATCAGCTTACCTTAATCAACTAAAATCACGTCTTTAGGCCTTGTCCTCTTTTTGCCACGCTGATTGATCCATCTCCCATGGAGTGCAATAACAAATCCTTCCACATGATATATACCTACCCTCTCATCTCAACTATATGCCCCTGCCCCGTAATTACCTAATATCGTCAGACGTAAGACGAGTAAGCGTTAATAACTAATATTTCGTTCAGGAAGGTGATGTATGTAATCAAGTTTTTAACAGGACATTTGAAATTTCAACAACAGGCAGCAACTGTTCAACCTGTTATATTCCAGAGGGACACCTTCGCAATCCACCTAGTCCCACATTGTGATCTGCCATATTCTCTTCACCTTTGAAAACGCAGTGTCAAACGTCGTCATGATTCGACAAATTCAGAAGCGACCTCCGGGGTCAACTGCTACACCGCTGTTTCTGTTCCACGACGCAAGTGGCACTATCTCCAGCTACTACGCTCTAAGTTCCATAGGGCGCGATGTATACGCCATCTCAGAATCGCAAATGAAAGGCGATGCCTGCAGATCTCTCCAAGAGATGGGTCGCCGATACTACGCTGCCATCAAATCAATCGTCCCTGAAGGCAGGGTCTTGCTCGGTGGTAAGAGACTTTTGGACGCGCATGATGACAAGATAACTTACAAAAAGCTTTAGGTTGGTCATTGGGCGGCATGATTGCACTGCAGGTCGCATGGGTATTCAGCCGAGATCCCAAGGTAAACGTGGACGGCATCATCATGGTGGACAGTCCCTTCCCTGACTATCGCCACGTTGTCAATCCCGATCTTGATTCTCCCATCTCAGAGGATGGCCCGATGACAGCGACGGAGAGACTTGAGAATTCCATCTTGCGAACGATCAGCATGCTACGCAACTGGCGGGCTCCAGTGTGGCGACGGCAACGACAGCCGTACACTGTCATGCTGTGTGCGACCGAACGCGTGATTCATGAAACCATCCCTGCGTTGTCCTTTGTCGACCAATTCAGAGACAGCCCGAGCCTGGGGTGGAACGAGCGGGCTGGTTTTGCAGTTGTGAACAAGAACTATTCGATTCAGGGTCACCATTTCAGCCTCTTTGACGCCAGCAACGTAAGTGTTATCCAGTCCACCCGATCCAAAACCCCGTACTAACAGAGATCTCGCTACGCAGGCTGCATCTGTCACAAATGCACTGTCAATTGTTGCCGAAGACATGGAGTTGTTGGCAGGTCCCGACGACGACGAATAAAGACTAGGAAATTTCAAATTCTCGGTTTCTTACACAGCATGGAGTATGGGAATAAGGCTTGGGGCAAATACGAATTCTAGAATTCTTTTCCAGTGTACATAGTTTCTTGTAGTATATCGGTTTTACATTGTGCTTCAACGCTCAGGCGTGAAAGCTGTCCACAATCTTACTCACAGGTGCATGCATGTATGCATGCGTGACACATCATCGCATCTTGCCCAAGTGAAGCAGCCTCAACAACATGGTAGAGCACAGTAGTGTCGTGAGCTGGCATAGGTATTAGCTTGCAGGTTGCATACTCTAGTAAAACTCGATTCCTCCATCTAGACCCACAGTTATTCAACTGCCGGATTCAGTAATTGACTTGTTATCGGCTTCGCAACGGACGGCACTATACATCCATGGATGTATTATTAGACCAGCCAGCGTGCTTTGCCCACTACGTCTTAGCTCTACATGCACAGCCTGTGGTCGGTGCCACTCGCTTGTTTTGCAACTCTCCCAACTCACGTTTTCCAGCCTTCAATAGTGCTGGGTACCAATTCATCGTCCATTGTGGGCCGCGACGTCTGCCCGACAACAAACGTCGCCTCCTTGACCGTCGCCGTCATGGAGCCAGCTGTGCAGCAAGAGGGCCCTAGACAGGATCGCCAACACAATCCAAGCCATGATGAACACGAGCAGGCGCCCCTCCTCGACCACCACCCGCTCTCCATAGAAGATGATGAAGGTGATGATGGTGATGATGGTGACAATTACGCACAAGACTTTGCTCACCTTCCTTGGTACCGCCGACCCTCAATCGAATGGGTCTTGGTTCCCTACCTCATCTTGGCCCTGATCTATGGCGGCATCATCTCCCCGAAGATCAATCTCATCGTCGATCTGGTCTGTCAACAATACTATTCTGCCCACCATCTTGCAGACCCTAGCTCCGGGGGTACAACCCTGCAAGCCTTCGACGATGGCGCCCATGAGCTATGCCGCATCCCCGAAGTCTCCCAAAGAGTCTCCCTCTTCATGCTGCTGGGAGACCTGCTCGGTGCCATCCTCCCCGCCATAGTGAGTCCTCGTTTGGGCGCCTTGTCGGATTTGCATGGCCGCAAGCCCATTTTAATCATAGGCAGCCTTGGGTCAATGGGTGGTGAAATCGTCACCATCCTGGCCGCTTCCTATCGAGACAGCATCAATGTCAACTGGATGCTTCTCTCGTTTTTTCTGGAAGGCATAACGGGCTCTGCTATCCTGGCCATGGCCATGGTGAACACTTATGCCACCGACTGCGTCCCTGCCCACCGTCGCAGCACAGCTTTCGGCTACTTCCACGGCTGCGCTTACATAGGCATCGCCCTTGGTCCCATTCTGGCGGGCTACATCGTGAAGTGGTCGGGTAACATTGTCACCGTTTTCTGGCTGATGCTGAGCGTCCATGCCTGCTGTGCCCTGTTCGTGCTCTTTTTCGTCCCCGAGTCCGTCTCCAAGCGTCGCCAGGAAAAGGCACGCCGCAAGGCAGCACTGGCCAAGGCAGCTCGTGGGAAAGAGGATTCCTTCCTGCAACACCTCAACCCACTGACTCTGCTGGAGCCACTCAAGGTCTTGTACCCCACGGGCCCGGGCAGCTCTCCCGCCCTGCGGCGGAACCTCGTAGTAATGGCTGCCATGGACACCATCATGTTTGGGGTCGCCATGGGGAGCGCCAATATCTTATTGATCTACGTGAACTACCAGTTCGGCTGGGAGACCTTTGAATCGGGTCAATATCTCACTATCGTCAGTAGTACACGAGTTGCCTTTCTGATGGTCATCTTGCCTGTAGCCACCCACCTCGTACGCCGCCGAGGGCATGGCCACGCTGCATCCGACAAAGGTAGCGACTTATTCGACCTCAGCATCATGCGGATCGGCATTGCCCTCGAGACTTTGGGCTGGGTCGGATGCAGCTTAGCAGGCCGAGGTGAACTCTTCACTCTTTCCGGCGTCGTGGGAGCAGCAGGCAGTGTCACTTCCCCGGCCTTGCAATCAGCACTCACCAAGCACGTGCCTTCGGACCAGACTGGACAGCTCCTGGGTGCTAACGGGCTGCTTCACGCCTTGGCGCAGATCGTCGTGCCCATCATCTTCAACGCCATGTTTGCGGCGACCGTGGGCAAGTTTACGCAGGCCGTCTTTGTGTGTCTGGCTGTTGCGTATGGATCGGCTTTTGTAATTAGCTGGCTTGCAAAACCTCATGGTGAGTATGGCTCAAGGGGGTTGTGTGCTGGGAGGTTAACGAAGCTAACGAGTCTATTTAACAGTGTACCACGATGCAGACGAGGCAGTTATCCCCATACCGGGATTGACGACAAACGCAGCATCAATGGAATGATGGGCGAGCCTACTGCTATCCATAGAATCGGCCAGGCCCATAAGCCATCTTCGACTAGTCTCATTCAGCTGCTACGTTAGCAGCTCGATGGCCGTCAGTTCAACTCCAAGACACATGATGAGGCAAAGAATTTGATGTTAACGCATATAATGCATCTCTAGACAGCTCTTTTAACTCTTGTAGATGTGTTGTTAGTGCTCCACTGAACCCCTGGCGACAGCTCTTGCATGCAGGTGACTGGGAGCAATAGCGGTGTTCGCCCGGGTTGGAATTCGATGCGATTTCTCATACTCATCGAAACCTAGTTGGGTTCATTCTAGCCCGATTTGTCGCATGAATAGTAATCATATGAAAGGCTCTCCGGGCATCTTCGCCACAGTTCCTGGAGCTATTACTCTTGTCATGTTCTTAGTCCGTGATGTTGGGTGTTGCTTTACCTTCTCCAGATCAAGATTAGATTTTTTTTTTTTTTTTTTTTTTTTGGATAATTAATACCCAAGTGGACAGCATGTGTTTTTTTCTTCAAGAGTCTTTCAGTGCGTCTTTGACCCGTCTGAGGGTGAATAGTGAAGGAGTTTTTTCTCAAGAATTCAGATTCTTTCAGAGGGCTGCCGGAAAGATCACAAAAGATTTCGCTGATGCCAGTAAATATTGCCTCCACGCCTCTAGATAGATCTCTACCTGATAATCGCACTTGAATATATAAATCCAAATCAATTTCAATACTGGCAATACAAAATAGACCCTATTTTAACAAGCTGCGAATTCTTTAGCACAATGCATTTAATACCCGCTGATCCTCTTAGTTTAAACGATCACAGTTATCAGCCATTCATTCAACAACAAAATGAAGACCTTGACTATAGAGAATTCAGTAGTTTTATAAAAGATGCGATGCATCGTGCGATGAGTGACTGGTGCCCGAGAAATTCATGGACAGTCTCATTCGCTTTCACTTGTTCGGGCCTAGCAATATCGTCTAACCAGTGCTATTATACACGACTACGGAAGCCTGTTGCCCAACCAGGTCCGGTCCTCGAGTCGTGTTGAGGAGCGGTTCGCCGCAGTAGCTTGATAGCCTTTATCTAGAACCACTGTATATCTTCAGCAGACCCCTATACAGATCCGATACGGTCTTGACTTTACCCCTGCAGATAAAATGATGATTGTATTGAAGTGGTGTGGAGAGAAAGCTAAACATCCTATAGGGCATTGCTTCATCCTAGGCTATTTAGGTGATGTAAACTTAGGTGCTATATAGTCCGTTATTGCTAAGACAACTATAACTGCATCAAATTTTGCTGATTCTGGTATTCCCCAGATAGTATACTCGCTCAAACTATGCGAAGCGACTATAGCACTCTTTTAACCGCAATCCTACCCTAGAGAGTAATTTACAGGGTTGTGGGCAGCTTAGATGCACTCTTCCTATCACCCCGTCCCCTTTGTGGTAAAGCTTCCAACACAGAAAGGGCTTCTATTGGCCCAGATGCCCCTTCACTATCTCCTGGATGCCCCCACCTGCTATAGGAACTTTGTAGACTATCACGATAGCTTCAAACACGACAACACCAAGCTACGATAAACGATTAGTCATCAATTATTTCAGTCAACCTCAAAGCAATTCTAATGCATGTGTCGTGATAATTGTGAATGATTTCTATGATATATGGATAAGAGAGGGGGGGTTGTGATTACAAGAGGTCGTAAATGTGATTTTGCCCCAATGTTAAAGTCAAATATCGTATCTTTATCTCACAACTACATTTTGTATTTAACGTATTTATGACGATTCTGGATAACCGGTGCGGGGAACCATTTATGACGCTGCCCAAGGGGCGATTTCATAGATGTGGAATGGCTTGCCCTACGGCATGGTTAAGTATCAGTGCCTCATACGTGGTTCATCAACCTCACAAAAACGTTGGAAACATCAGCAAAACAACGCAGTATATTGGACAAAGTCGTCATTGTACACGAGTACGTTTTATAACGCTTGGAATCTAGTCTATAAATTGCTCCAGGTGAGCGGGCATAATGTTGAACATTTGATAGGCTGAAATTTGTATTCGGCCTTGAATCTTTCCCACCGCATCCTTCACGTCACTGGAGGTCGGAAATCGAGGCCGATCCCATCGAGACTTCGTGATGCCTACTATAATAAGGAAACAACCAATACTATACAGTACTAATCTGCAGGTTTGCCTTGCTAAATATGTTGGTGAAGAGCGAGTCGGGATTCTCTAACAACTCGCGCGGATCGCCAAACTCGGCGATCCGACCCTTGTCCATGACCATGACACGGTCAAACTGCGACAATATCTCGAGACGATGCGCGACATAGAGTATCGTCGAGTCCTCGAAGCCTTTCAGGACGGCAGAGTCGATGATTTCCTGGGTGCTGCTATCGGCCCTGAGTACAATTGCGAGGTCAGTTTTCTTGCATCAAGTGTTGAATAGAAATTTGTCAGAGGGGCTGGAGCTTACCTGCTCGTAGGTTCGTCCAGCAAAACCAAGCGACTCTTGTGAAGGAGTGCTCGCACGATGCAGAAGATCTGCTTCTCCCCTTGGGAAAGCAGATCGTCAACGAGGAGCGTGTCGAGGCCATCTCGCTCTCGGAATCTTTCGTACAGGCCATACTCTTCGAGGAGCGCAACCATCTTCTCGTCACTTGGAGCTACTACGGCGCCTAGGGAGAGATTCGTCCGCACGTCCATGCGCAGCAACACAGGGTTTTGCGGGACCACCGTTATGCTCGAACGAAGTGAGTCTGGCTCGAGGACAGATATGTTCTTGTCGTCGATGACTATGCTACCCTGCTGTATGTGAACGAGGCCGAGGATAGATGAGACGAGAGTGCTTTTGCCACTGGAGCGCCATTATTAGTACAATTGATGAGAGGATGATGCGATAACGGGGATCTGTTTGCCATACCTGCCTGTGCGCCCGCAGAGTCCAACCTTCCACCGTGGCTGGATCTTGAGCGATAGATTGGATATGATGGGAGGCATAGTATCACTGTCAATTCGAAACGCGTTAGCTCATACACTGCCTCACCCGGCGTCACCAGCATCCGTCGCGAGACTCACCTGTATCCTAGTGAAACATCGCGGAACTCTACCGTTCCTTTGCTCGGCCAGTCTTGGGGCGGCTTCTCGCTTCTGGAGGGCGAGACCTCAGAGGGAGTATCTCTAGCAAAATCGTTGATGCGCCTCATAGCACCGAGGGAAGTTTCCAGCTCCGTCCATTGCGAAATCAAGAGTTTGGTGGAGGTGCCCAATCCGACTATGCTGAACAACGCCAGTCCAAGGCCCTCCCCTTGCGTTCCGATGGCGATTGAGATAACGACGATCGCCAGTACCGCAGTCACGAGATCGAGGACCAGACTGAGCATGTTCTGCGCGGTCGCTAGGAGGTAGAACGGCACTTGAGATGCAAGTATATGTCTCCGTGACTGGATCTGTGTATGTCTCAACCACCCGAAAGCCCGGATCGTTGAGAGCCCTTCGACGGATCGAACAAACAGCGACACAATGGGAGCTTTGGCCTCAAGATCCAGCAACCGTAGTTGAGAGGACGTTGGCAGATACACATATTGGATGCAATACACCACTGCCAGTAGAAAGGGGATGGCTATTCCCGCATAGTGTGACCCAATGATGAGAGTAACGCACTGGGACAGCAGCTGTAACAAGAGGAGGACTGTGCCGATAAACGCCAAGGGAACTTCTTGATCTATTATAGCAAGATCTTGAGCGAATCTGATCAAGGGATACGTCAGCGGTTACAAGCTTATGACTTGATACATATGTGGCGATAATAATACCTATTGGTGATGGAACCTCTGTCGGTTGTAGTGAGAAAAGAAAGTGGTGCACTAGAGTATATCATGTTAATGGAAGAATCACACGACGAAGATGCCAACTTACGAAAGCAGCGCTTTGGCTAGAGATGTGTGAAATTCGAGGGAAATGCGTGGTGCGATTCCAAGTGTAAATTGTATGCAGGCTATCGAGAATACGAATAAGCCCAGACCGCTCAGACCCAAGTAAAGACCCGTAAAAAGAGGAATAGTGCTGTGCTGCTCTGCCGCACTTTTCGTGACCCATGTTTGCATGTAGATTTCTGCCATGTCATTGTCTATCAGCTTCTTGAACGAACTCCAACGTTGTGGATAAGAGATGACTCACGAGGATAAGTTACTCCCACGATGAAAATGGCAAGCAGGAAGACGAAGATCAACAAACCGAATCTTCCACAGATCTTGATGAAGTCGGCGTAGAGAGAGAGTTCCCCTGGCTCCTGATGCCCTTCAAGGCTCGTCTCTATCAAGAGTTGCGCTTCCGTGTCGTTTTCTTCACCGAATTCTCCGGAACGAGCTACACGAACAGCTTTCGAAACGCTGGGCAATGGAGATGCAACATGCTGCCGGTACGGCACGCCTTCAGTCAGCACGGGTCCTTCAGGTCCTAGCGAAAGCGTTGCGATGCTGTTGGGCAATGGTTTTCCTATTTTCATGTTAGCGGCGATGATCATCTGGTGAGCAAGCGGCCAGACGCACGTGAACTTGAGACCAAGAAAGTAGTGATGGAATGCTCTTGAAGGAAGCCATGGGCGCCGACCAGATTCTCAAGCACTTGATGCTCCGTGTTAGCATCTAATCCGCTCAGGCAGTCGTCCAAGATTAAGATCCGCGGGCGTGCATAGATGGCACGAGCCAAACACTGCAGGCTTGTTAGCAGACTTCAAGATGTAGCAGCCCAGATAATGACCAACAATGCGAGCCTTCTGACCTCCACTCAGAGTGATACCGTTGCCAAAACAAACCAAGGCGTCTCCCCCAGGGATGCTCTCCAAGTCAGGTTCCAGCGCACATATGCGAATCGTGTCAGCGTATCGTTCTGGGTCAAAAGGTGCGGGACCAGTAATGTTTTCCCGGATGCTGACATGATCCAACCAGGTGTTCTGATCGCAATAGCCGATGACGTGGTCGCCAACAACTACCTCCCCTGAGCAGTACCGGACCTCGCCAAGTATCATTTTCAGAAGCGTGGATTTGCCAGATGCTGCGGGGCCTACAACGCGAACGATCATGCCGGGCTTGATTTCGAAGCTGGCCTTTTGGATAACATCTTGGCCACCCTCATCGTATTTTGCACTGGCGTGATTCATGACCACGCTCGACTGCGGAGTCTCAGCCAAACTGTTAGCTTGACGAGGGTCTAACATGTAGTGCTTGGTGCACAGTTCTTGTACGCGCGAAATGCAACCCAAGGCTGTCACTGTGCCGAATATCGAATCGATTAGCTGCCCTATACTCGAAGTGAGGATGCTGAAGAGCGTCAATGTCCCAAAAGCAACGCTGGCATTCAAGACCTCGCCGTCGCCAGAGTTGCGCAGCCACACGTACGTGATGAATCCAAAAGCCGGGACCAGTGCGGTGGCGCCTTGTGACAAAGTGGCTACCACAATTACGAACGCTCGAAACCTTTGGGAACGCTGCACTTCATTGACCCTTGCAGCGGTGAGGCTGCTAAGGAGCCCAGCAGTGATTCCCATCATCTTTGCGCTCTTGAACTCGGCCAGGATCTTCACCACCTGAGCGACGCGGATCTCGGTGGCTTCAAACCAGTGCTTTTGAGCTTCGCTGCCGCTAATCGATATAAGCAATACAGTAGCTAGTGAGACTACGCCCTTGATAGATCAGCAAATCGTTTCCCCAAGGCCGGGGTCAGCATCATACCAATCGAGACACCAAGCGCAGGAACCATGGCAATACCGATGGCACGCTCAATCAAGTACAGTGATATCACCGTAGTGATGAAGTTGGCCCAAATTTCATGGATTTCTCGAATCCCGAACTGAATACGCTCAATGTCCGCACTCACCAAGGTCGTAGCTGAGCCCGCGAGCTCGACCGCGGAATCCAGATGCGGAAGGCGTTGGAATATAAAGTCTGTTATGCTGGCTCGTACGGCGGTGGCAACCCGCACGGCATTCTGACGATACAGCACGTATGTTACCTGTGAATCAAAGAGTCAGAAGGATGAAGGTTTCGGTCAATGAACAACAGGAAGCGACTGACTGCCAATCCAAGATAAACCAACACATAGGCACCAACCAGCCCTGAGTGGGATTGTTGAGTTGCCTCAGGATCGGAGAGGGACGACGTTGCCGTCTCGACAAGGAAAGCTTGCGCTAGAGTCAGGGCTAGAAAGCAAGCCCGTGGGATTATCGGACTGAGCAGATCTTTCCAGTGGAGTTGGACAAGGTTGTACAACAGCGATTGGTCAATGTCTGAGAAGAACAGTCAGCTTGCCTTTTCGCCCTATTTGACAGGTGATTGGGGGGGTTTAGACCTGTAATGGCAGTCTCTTTTAGTCTGCACGTAGTCAACGTAGGATCTACGGAGGGCAGGGTCGCAGAGCTGAATTTGTTTCGGAAACCATGGACAAAAGTCGGTATGAACCAAAGGAGTAACGAACGTTCCACAATGCCGCGCCTCTCTTCTCGGGAGGGCTTTTCGGTGGTTTCTTTTTTCATGAGCGCATCCTTTGGTGCCAGTTCTAGCCCAAGGGCGATCACCATCAGGACCACAGTAACAGTGAAGCTTATTACAACGCCATCCGAACTAGGCATGTGCCATAGTGTGCGAGCGCGAGCCGCATTCAAGGGCGCAGCAGCAAGAAGATACAATGTGAGGAGGGACGAGGGACGAAGAGATCTACGATGTTCTAGATATGACAGGGCACCCATGACGACAATCGCGAGCAGCCCAATTGCGGTAATGGGGATCGTTGCTCGTGTGTTGGCCGAAGTATTCTTCACGGCAAAGGCAAGGAACACTACTTGTGAGATGAAAATAAGAGGATATACAACCTATCGCCTAAGTCGTCAGCCTCATACCAAACTTGTTGGTTTGGGGGAGTAGGCGGCGGTGGAGGTAAGTTTGTTAGAGTTGCATTTTGATACGACATCAAACTTACCGACTTGAAGAGTCCCAGCAAAGATGAACGAACGACGGCATTGGCGCGGATGAGCTGAGGTGCCCGCCATGCGAACGCCAGCAGCAGCATGCACAAGGCCGGTAGCAGGAATAGGATCGTCTCTTCGAACAGCAGCGTGAAGTCGAAGTCATCCTGGCATCCGTGAACCACGGGGCCAAAGACATCTTCGTTTACACGCGCACACTCCCCGCGCATCTTTGCGGCTGTTCAGAAAGGCAGATCCCGGGGTGTTGCAAGGCCTACGCTGGGATCGGAAGTGTCAAAGAGAAATGATACGATTGGAATATAACGAAGCCTGACTAACAGCGCACTTGGATGATCGAGATTGTCTTGACAAACATGGATGACTTGTCGCTCTCCGCTTAGTCAGGCTTTAGACACAGCCTACTATACTATACTATAGCAATACAATGATAAATAATATTGACCCAGAATTGTCAAAGCTTCAGCTCAAACAAATCCTTCAGCATCGTAAGCACTCTAGTCCCTTGCAATTATGACCCTGCTGCTATTGGCGCGTGTCAGCTAGTTATTGACATGTAAGCTTAGGTTCTCTTTTTGATATTTACATGCATCCCCGCAGCCCCAGAACTCTAGCCGCAACTAGTTATTAACGATCCTGGCAAAGACATATTCTCACAGTGATAGGTCTACCCCCCTGGAAAATCTCCAATGGGGCTCGGACACCACTGGGATTGAATGCCTACTAATTTCTCGCAACAGGGGGGAAAATACCTCGAAAAAAATAGGAAAGCACTCTTCAAGATATACCGCGGAGTCTCGTCGACGCAAGAGCCGCCTGCATGAATATGTCCCCCAGCCTGATCAGCCAAACGAAGCGCTAATGCAGGCTAATGCAGGTGGTTACATGTAACGTGGCCGTTTGCCGAATGATTCACTGAGACTGTATTATAGATCTTTGACTTTGGGCCCCCATTTCTTTTACCTTTGTTTTTCCCGCTTTATTCAGCTGACAGGTGGCGAAAAGCTGAGACTTGCGCCTTTGGGCGCCACTCGGGATGATTTTCAGGGGTTGAATGTACTAGGTACGTTTCGGGGAGACCTATTTTAGACGTACTAGTAGTACATCCGGTGCCTATAGAGTTACTATCAATGCCAAAGTCACTTTTCCCTGGAGGCACCATACTGCTAACAATCCACACAGAGGACGTGAATCTCTGCCCTTTTGCGTTTCTGCGTTTCCCTCTTTCCAAAATCTTCAATCAACCTCAAGGCCATATTCTTCTCTCTGGGGCCTACAACTGAAGCTGAAATAGTAGTGGAGTTTAGGGTAGCTGGGCGAATGTCTATTTCGCAGGCCTAGCGGAGCTTGGGGATATCATTGCCCGGAAGGCCGTCTACTGTGGTAGCATGAGGTGAGGTCCTATCGCTGCATGGATTATGGTCTAGGTTTTTTTTAGAACACATCCATGAACTTCCAGGGTCTTGCGAGCATCCATCCGGGTTTCCCAAACCCACTGCAGCGGGAGACTCCGTACACCAAGAAGGCCTTGGTCTGTGCGCGAAACAGGAAAGTCTGTAGGATACATGTAAACTTGTTCTTGTCGAGGTAGAATACCTATTGCACCACCTTTCAACGAGGCCAAATGAGTCAGTAATTGACCGATTCTTGGGTACTTGAGAATGGCCATTCCAGTCAGATTTAGACTAACGAGAGGCATGGATGTAGAAACGGGCTGGATGAATAGGTTAGGCACAGCAGTAAGCAGACGTGCTTCCATCGGGTTTTATTGGGTCTTTTTATTGACAAGTTGATAACACCGCTGATGCCTTGTGATCAACACCCACTTTACTCGGCTTATGCAGTGAAGTTGGCCATTGGCATTGAATTGTTATTAATCCAAATGGGACATACCCGCTGGTAGACCTCAAGCTGTAGACCTCAAGCTATCTTTTTGGCCTTCCCTGGAACAACCTCTGCTATTAGCATCTCGCTTTACGACGAGGCTGCGACACTCCTTGACCTTGATGCTCTCTCCTTGATATGAGATTATCGCGAGCACCTAATTTGTAACTAATATCACCACTATCATCAGTATGGAAAATTCCAACAGTATTGAAGCGCGGCTTCAGCCGTCGAAGCTCGCACTTGGCAAGGTTGCCGCCCAAATCCTCGATATCGACGTCGATTCGCTGGATTGGGACAAATCCTTCATTTTGCTCGGTGGTGACTCCATCCTAGCAATTGATTTCATTGTCAAATGCCGCGATGCAGGCATTCACGTGGATATGATGGAGCTGTTGACGGCTGAGAGCCTGGGTGCA
>ANCB02000414.1:0-33468 GCA_000331835.2 Trichoderma hamatum GD12 | reverse complement strand
TTTTGGGGGGGGGGGCCTCTCAACCTCCTTTTGTATACCTTCTTAACTAGGTAAATACTTGGCCCTAGCAAAACAGTGCACATGCCTAGGTGGTTCTTGTAAACCTCCAGAACAGTTGCCTCTTCTTGTGGATGTCAGCCTTCTCTTTATGCTTGTAATGCTTAGTATTCTTCAAATACATCTCAAGGATAATTGGCATATGTATTCCCACTGAATTCTCATTTTGGTCATTTTTGATGACGTTCGAGTCATAATTACATGTCCTTACATGTACTTACATCTACCACCGAATCAAACCATCTCCTACCAACCAGTTAGAAACTATTAGAGATGAAGCATTGGAGGGGGTGCCGGGCTGCTCTAGAGAGCCTGAGAATGACCCTGGGGTAACAGCCCATAACCTTCTCAGCCAATTGGGCGCCTATCTGCAAAATCGGAAGCAGTGGTTTATTGTTTAGCAAACACTTATAAGTGTACTTATGATATTGCTCTCAATAGCCTGCATAATCTTCTAGACTTACAAGATGGCAGCATCGAATCAGAATTTACTTCTCAAGTTCAATATAGAGGATTCAAGCTCTACATTGTATACACTCTGCAATAATTGGTGGAAATGGAGCATTTTTCTAAGATTTCTTACATCATCCCAACTTTGCAGTCACAGGACTATGAGGTTGTGTCAGTTTGGGGGCGGATTCGCAAGCTCAGCGGAGAAGAATTTTTCTTTTCTGAGACTCTTGCAACTGGATCGACTGTATAAGCAACAACATAAACACATATATATGTGTGTATATTTGGTATGTACGTGATAACTGCCACGCTGCTTGCTGCATATGGGTCTAGACAGTTTGATTTCCTTAGGCATGATCTGGCGGTTACGGCTGACTGACAAACCGCCACATGTAAATCCCTGTTGTTTACTTAGGAATTTATTTGTACTTATACTATTAATAGTTTTGACGAAGTAGTGCTTGAAATGGTAAATTATGTATCTATACAGCCTGTTGTGTCGAGAAATCAGACTACTATCATGTACGTGAAGGCGTCAATTGATGAGGAGACTTTGCTAGAATGCATGCATCTACAATGTAGACAGCATACTCAGCTTGCAAACAAAAAGAATCATAAAAGATGTAGATATCTTCCCAGAGGTATTGACTGCCAGAGTGTGCGACTTCACTACGCAACTCTCATGTGGACAGCTTCGTGGTAAAGCTACTAGCTGCTTCGCACCGACGACCAAAGGCAATTAAGAAACGAGCTTTGTTTCGAGTTATCAGGAGCAGGTCAAGTAAAGTCGATGCAAAATTAGCAAGGAGTCCCTCGAGGCCAAAACAAGATGCGAGACAGCAGTCACGGATTACATGAGCGAAAGCACAGCCTACGCTGCGGCCGAGGTCACTGGCTTAAAAGAGTCGTCCTTATTGTAGATATCTATGGAACGAAGCTTATGATGTGCAAACAAATAGTAATTGCTATTCTATCACTATCTATTGCAGTACAGACATAGCAAAATGTGGAGTTCGAGGAAACAGCCTTGTTCTTGGGCGGCTCGGCACGAGACCAGCGATCCCTTCCGTCTGTGTAAGTGAGCTCCGGACACGCGGAGGGGTGAGGATGAGGGGTTCATGGATGGTTTGTAATGAGACGATCAAAAATCAGATGCAGTACAAGTTGTTGCTATTGAGATGCTAGAGATGATCAAAAATATCAATGCGTATAGGAAAACTACTACTCTTGAGCGTTTAGCCCAGCAGCAGAGACTCTCTCATCGACGCTCACTTGGAGGGGCATCCTCTGACACAAAGCCGGCGTTCGGGATCTCGCGGGTACATCCTAGAGGTACCACCCACCCCTCGCAACTCCGAAATCGTCCTCCCACCTTGATTTTTTTCTGCCTTGTCACACTTCCGATTGGAATCGCCGTTTGATCATGCGTCGCGCATGTGGATTATGAGAAACTTGGCTCCTTCGCATGTATTCAATCTTCATCTTCGCCCCCAACTCCAACAATGCTTAGCTCCAGAGGTTCCCGCCTCTGGGTTTGCACCCGATGCAGTCGTCGCGTGATCAAAGGCAAACAGAGCCTGAACCAGGTCCGATGGGAATCGAGCGCTGCGACTGCGACTGCGACTGCGACTGCGACGCCGGCGACAGACTCTGCAAAGCTCCCCTTCGATCACTTTACAAGTTCTAGACATGACGATGCGGTTCTCCGTGAGCTGTTCGACGCTCCATCCGGGCGGACTTTCGCCAACTTCAGCCTGAAGAAGAGCCAGGGCCTGTTCAAGAATCGCTACCTGACGAGCCCCGACGGATTCCTTGCCTTTGCGCAGAAGAACCTGGAGAGAGCGACCAAGATCGTCCATCGTGTGCTCTCAGCCTCGACGACCCGCGAGTACCAATCCCTCGTCCGAGACCTCGACCGGCTGAGCGATTTGCTATGCCGAGTCCTCGACATGGCCGACTTCGTTCGCATGACGCACCCCGACATTCGCTTCCAGCAAGCTGCGTCAGATGCCTGGTCAATGGTGTACCAGTACATGAATCAACTCAACACCATGACGGGACTGAGTGACCAGCTGGGCGTGGCCATTTCCCTGCCCGAGGTCACTTCGACCTGGACCGAGGAGGAGAGGCAAGTGGCAGAGCTACTGAAGCTCGACTTCATGAAGTCTGCCGTTAACCTGCCCAAAGCCGCGCGCGATAAGTTTGTTGAACTCTCCTCACACATCAGCGATGTCGGTTCAGCGTTTGTTCAGGGCATGGAGCCAGAGCGCAAAGTCGTCACGCTGCCGTCTCATCGATTCTACGGCTTATACCCCGGTCTTGCCGCATCGCTCAAGACCCGGTCCAACATCTCGATCCCCACCACCGGCTCCGAGGCTGCGGCCGCCTTGCAGAGCGTCTATGATGAGGAGACCCGGAAGGAAATCTATCTTGCCCAGCGAAGAGCATCTGGCCGGACCATCAAGCTCCTGGAGACAATGCTCAGGCTTCGCGCCGAGCTGGCCAACCTTGCTGGCTTCCAGAGCCACGGACACATGGCATTGAAGGATCGAATGATGGCCAAATCGCCCGCTTCAGTGATGGAATTTCTGCTTGCTCTGAGAGACCACAACGCTCCCATAATTCAGCACGAACTGAATGAGTTGACCCAGAAGAAGCGCGAGAGGCTCGCCATACAGGATGCCACCCTTCAGGCTTGGGACAGAGACTTCTACATGGAGCAGATCAGGGCTGAGATGCGATCTCGGGTTCGCTTTGACGACCATCTAACAGCCTACTTCTCCGTCGGCACCGTCATCCAAGGCCTGTCACGTCTATTCGATCGTCTCTACGGCATCCGCCTAGTCCCGCGGGAGACTCTCCCTGGTGAGACTTGGCATCCGGACGTCAAGCGACTCGACGTGGTGTCTGACAACGGCGGCCAAGTCGCCGTTCTCTACTGCGATCTCTTCTACCGACCGCAAAAGTCTCCAAACCCAGCACACTTTACCGTCCGATGCTCCCGCGAGATCCTCCCCGACGAAGTCGAAGAAGCTGGCTCCGACCTCAACTCTCCCAACACGCCTGCCTTCGAATCCGCCGAGCAGGCTGCCAACGACGGCATGGAGACCTCCACCCAAGACGGCACTCTGAAGCAGCTCCCCACCATTGCTCTCGTCTGCGATTTCCCCAAGAACGACAACGCCAAAGAGCCCGCCTTCCTATCCTTCTACTCAGTTGAGACGCTCTTCCACGAAATGGGCCATGCCATCCACTCCATCCTCGCCCGCACGTCCTTCCAGAACGTCTCCGGCACCCGCTGCGCCACCGACTTCGCCGAGCTTCCCTCTACCCTCATGGAACACTTCGCCGCAGACCGCACCGTCCTCTCCCTCTTCGCCCGCCACTGGAAGACCGACAAGCCCCTGCCCTACGACCTCGTCGCCGAGCGTATCCGCGTCTCTAAGCGCTTCGAGGGCATCGACACCGAGCACCAGATCCTCCTCGCCATGGTCGACCAGGCCTACCACTCCCCGGAAGTCACCTCCTCTTCCTTTGACTCCACGGCTGCCTTCCACGATATCCAGCGCCGCTTCGCCCATGGGCCTCGCGATCCTCCCGAGACCCGCTGGCAGGGCTTCTTCGGCCACCTGCACAGCTACGGCAGCACCTACTACAGCTACCTCTTCGACCGCGTGCTCGCTGAGCGAGTCTGGCGTGTCGTTTTCCGTGCTGGCGAGGACGGTGCTGCCATCGGCCGTGAGAACGGCGAGCGCCTAAAGGAGAACTTGCTCAAATGGGGTGGTGGCCGAGATCCCTGGACGTGCCTTGCTGATACGCTGCAGGATGACCGATTGGCTCCTGGGGACGAAAAGTCCATGGCTCTGGTGGGCAGCTGGGGGCTCAGAGATGGCGTCTCTCATTAATGAGATGCTGGAATTCTAAAAGTAGTAAACTGAAGAGATGCTGAAAAGACTCAATAACATGTATGAATAATGGGAGACAAAAAATGCATATTTGCTTGGCGTAAAGGGGGGAGAGCTTGCATTATAAGTTATCAGGGACCAAGGACTTAACATGTCCTTTGAAGACCACTCTCCCATAGAGATTGTACAATAGAATAACACAATTTTAGAAACAAATTTTTCATTTATTTCATTAACTGCCGAGCCATTCTCTCTGGCTATGGTCTAATATATATATATGTATAAAGCACGGTCAGCCCTCCCCGCACCAGATAATGTTTTATTCCAATTCTCCCCTCCCAAACCCTTAGTGACAAAAGAACTTCCGTTGGCCCACGCCAATCAACACCTCACAAATAATAAATGCTATAGGCAAAAGCTTCAGACGATACTTAGTATCGTTTGAATGGGGTATAATATACAAATAATACAGCGCTAGCAACTTCCCAATATCACCATATGCTATTGTTTCTCCTTGATCGCAATCCAGACTCACTCCATCTAGAATGGCTGCGATAAGGGTTGTTGCGATGCTGGGTGTGCCATGGCATCCAGCGTTGTAAGCTTAGAAAGCGACAATATCGCCTCAGGTGAGCTAAATGGCATATCTGCCTTGGAGTTATGATGCTCGTCGTTTAATGTAGCAAATGATTCGGGGTAGTCTCTGTCGCCAGACTCGGTTCCAATACCGGAATCTTCGTTTTGAGTCTTCCTGAAGTTTCGTCGAGCATCTTTTATTCTCAAATCTTCGGTGTCGTCTTCATCTTCGCCAAAATCCAAGACTGATGTTTGGTCAAAGGACGGTGATGCTACCTCATCTTTCGTTCGGGCTGCACGAGTTGCCGGTATGGTTTTGGAAAGGCGACTGATTTGTCGACTGAGTTCCTTGACCTGAGCTTCCAGTGCCAGTCGAGCAGCTCGGTCGTTCTCCATTGTTGATACGAGTGCATTGTAGGTCTCATGATCCATGATAAATGACCCGGTGGGCACAGATTTGGAAAGCGTGGGAGCTGCAAACATGGGCTGTTTTGATGTTTGTTGGCTTGCCGATCGCGTATAGGTCGGTATCTCGCCAAAGGAGAGTCTAGATGTTCCAGAAACTTGGGCAGAAGAGTGAGAAGATGGTCGAACCGCCGTTGAAAAGGTAGATGACCATGCAGGGATAGGCGGCGCCAATCGCTCAGAGGAGTCGTTTGTCAATCCGCCGCCTGGAGATGCTTGACGGGCATGCGTCAAAAGACCTTCCACCAGACTCAGACGATTCTCGACTTGACCAATCCGCGTCTCCAAACCAACAGCATCTGTAATTTTGCCACCGGCAAACTCCGCCATATAAGGCATGTTCGAAAACGTAAAAGGCTTCACAGGCGAATCAATTTCGTCTGCTAGCTCTGCCTCATCGTTGGACTTTTGGCTAATGAAGGTGCGCCGATCCCCGCCCTCTGGAGCAGTTGATGAAACAGGTGATGCGGGATCCTGATCATAACTTTCCCGCCAGCCACGGGGAAATTCATCGCTGCGGCGTCGTGTGATGCTAGGGGCATCCGCGGTTTCGATCAACGGGATGAACGATAGGCTCCTTGATCTGCGCTTGAGGCCGGTGGTTACAGCGCGGCCAATCTCTTCAGGGTCATGGCTGGCATCAACCAGCCTGCTACCCCAGTCAGTCGTGCTGGCAGGGCGCGGAGTCAGGCCGGTCGGCTTCACCCAGCGCGCACTGGCCGGATGAGCATCACTACCAGTTCCGTTGCGTTTTCTTGAATGCCCGCTATATTCGGCGTTGACTGGGCTGCGCGCACTCCGGATGGCCATCACATCCTCGGGGCCAACGGAATGAGAGCGTAAAGCCCGATCATATTCAGATATGGGGAACGTTTCAATCTTTTTTGGAGCTATTCTTTGCGCAGGAATGGAATCCCTCGCGGTATCCTAGTCGCTTATATCAATATACTATCCATGAGAAGCTATGATTTTACTCGATCCGCAGAGTGATGTACTTACACTGAAATGCGAATCTTGCCTCTCGTCTTCCGAATCACCAGAGGCTAGAGGTGTTATAGGCCGGGGAGCTTTTTTGCGGCCAAATATCTTGCTGAGAGCCGTTCGGAGAACTGATTTGGATCGCTCAGGTGTTGAAGAAATGCGGCGACGAGCAAACTCGCCCGAGGGCCTGAAGGTTTCCATGGACGGCTTGGAAATGTTGACATGCAGAGGTGCGTGCCCAGGAGCTCCGGTTTCGAGTGGTCTAATATACAGTTCCTTATCCAGCGGGTCTGGGATTGGAATTGGGCTTGAAATTTGGCCCCGAACTATCCTGGAGCTGGGCTGAGGGCGAACTTTGGGGTTGTTGTTGACGGCAGCGGCGCTCGATGACCGGGGCATACCCTGGGGAGGAAGGGGGGATGCAGATGATCGATGCATCTCTAGTTGCAATAATACTGAGAAAATGACATGTAAGAAGGAAAGGGAAAAAGGAAAAAGGAAATTGGTAGTATTTAAGTTGAAAGAGTGTCGACAAGTGAGTTGAAGAGAAGGGGCGATTGGTAGTCGGGAAAGCTTCAGCGGCAGGAAACCATGGGCCTCCAGAGTTTGCTAATGATTATTTGATCTCGGTTTCGTGAGAAGGAACTCTCAGACCAGTTGGTGAGAGCTTCGGCTTTTCCGTCCTCAGTTGGTGTTAATCTTGGCGCCAGGTGAGTCAAGTCGGCTAAGTCAGGCCAGGTTGGCGAGAGCAAAGGCCGTTCTGAGTCCTCAGTCCACTGACAGCTCGCCAGGCTACGACGGTGCGATGAGAGTCAACTTGGGCCAGGCTTTGTCGAAGCGTCCGGGGGGCAAATCGCGGGGCAAGAAATAAGAATACTAGAGCAAAAGATAAAAAAAGAAAATATCACAATTAAGAAACGAGAGACACGAAATAAGGTCAATGCGATCTGGCCAACGGCGCCATGGCCAGTCGCTACAAGAAAGTTGCAGAAGTTGAAGTGGCACGAGGTAGCAATGGAGCGGCGATGGAAGATTGATAGCTCGCGGCCACGACCGGGGCGAAGAGCTTGTGTAATAGGCCTTGGAACGGCGGAGGATGAAACACGATTGCGCCCTGGTCGCATTTTAACGGAGCCCCCAGATGGCCCCAAGCATGCAGCCAAGCTAGTGAGTGATGAGGAGTTGGCATCGAGCCGGCCGAGGCGCATAGTTTGAAACGCACCGGAAGGGCAGGTCAGAAACGCGCCAAAGAACCACGCAAGATATGAAAGTGCTCGTATGGAGTACAGTCCGGTGCACCGGTATCAGGCCGGCCGCTTTATTCCCTTTGCATCCACCTGGACCAGGGCCGGTGTCTCTGCGTACTTGGTACATGTATATTATAATATTATAATACGGCGACCTGCTCTCCGGAGCGCGGAAGACGGATGCCAAATTCAAACGAGGGTCGCGTGCGTGGAAATACGGCCTGCACTTCGTATGTACCAGATCCAAGGATGATGGAGCAGCAATGCCCAGGGCCCCTCTCCTTCTGCTGCCTGCTGCGAGCTGCACTTTAGCCACCGACGGGCGGCACAAGAACGAACGCAGGCGAATGAATGGCCGCGCAGGCAAGTGTCTCTTCCCGGCCGAGACCACTTCGCTGCATGTCAATGGCGCCGAAGGAGTTTATTTGACAGAACTCTGTCGTGGCAGCTGCAGCCACCAATCCATAGCGACTCAGGATTCCCCGTTATTGCTACAATCCAGCAGGGCTCTCCGCCAAGAGATGCCGGCCACGTTGTTCGCAGGGGGAGGGCTGATGGGGCTTCGGGATTGGACCGCACTCCGACAACAAAGAAAGGGGCTCCCAGCGAGCACAGATTCGGTGCGAAGCCTGTAACCGCAGCGAGAGCGAGCTTTGGTACAGTATTGATGCTGGCCAGGGCCTCTCCGGCCTTGGCTCCTCGATTAAGCGACCAGAGACGGTGCCTGGCTCCAGTAGCGCTGGCGGTGGCTGCACTGGAGGTGCGATAGCTGCAAGGACTAGTAGATGCTTGGTGGGCGGCTGAACCCGACGGGACCGCAATCATTGATATCCATTGAGAAAGCTGGAGCAGCTATTTCCTGCTAGTGGTGGAGGCGGTGGTGCAGCTTCCGCTGTGGCTTGTCACAAGTCGAGGCCGCAGGCAATTGCAAACCCATATTTTGGCGAAATACTGATCACGAAGCCAGAGCGAAGCGAGTGGAGAGAGTCAGGCAATGTCACCTGCAAAGAGGCCCGTCGAGGCAGCGAGACAAAAGATCTGCATCTGCATCGGCAAAGTCCTTGTCAGCGTCACCACCGCTAAAAGCTCCAAGCTTCAGGTGAGAGGCACGGCAAGGCACTACTGCACTGCAGCGGCAGGTGCGAAACCAGCTGAGCACTCAAAGCTGCACCTGCCCATGCCCATGGCTGCGCGTCGAGATGACAAATAGTTGGTGCGCACAGAATGTCCGCTCACAGTAAACTCGACGGGATATTAAAAATCAGAGACGGAGAGACGCAAAAATGATCCATGCCATGGACATTAGAAGGCCTCAACTCCAAACTCCGCAGCTGCTCAATTCCACCTCATCCTCGCCCTCATCACTAATACCCAGTAGCGTATTGTAAACTACTGCTAGCACAGGCACGCCGTACTCGGGCCGGCCTGGCGCTGTAGCGTATATACGGGCTACGAATTAATACGGGACCGCGGAATAACGCAACCCCAAGCAGAAAATCGACTCACTCACCGAAACCGTCCTGGTCGACCATCTTGCTAGCACCAGGATTTTGTGACAAGTGACGAAATGGGCCGCGCTACCGTCCCAAGCGCATGCGTGGCTCGTTCCACGGGCTGCCAAACGGGCGTCTATCGCATCTCCGAAGCAGGCCAAAATAGCTCAAGGCTCTCTTCCTGCTCTTCCTGCTCTTCCAAGCACTTCTTCTCCCGAGGCAGCGGCTGTTTGTGATTTCCTTCTCGTGTGAAAAGGTTACCGAGAAATCTCTGCCAGGGGAAGCGAAAACCTCCCCTGTCGGACCATGCCCGCCATCGAATCTAAAAGCGCCGGTGGAAATCCTGTAATTGGCTCTGTATATTTCCCCTTCCGAGAAACCCAGCTCAGCTGGTATTGCAATCCATGGCCCCCACATCCGTTTCTCGCCTCTCCATCTCTACTCCAGACTGACTTTTTCCCTTTTTTGTTTCCTCCATCATGCGGCCAGCCAAGCCCCGGAGCCGCTATCCGACTAAGCACTATGCAAAGCATAAAGTGGCAGTTAGCCCTGTTGCACTGGTCGCCTCGCCCAATCGTTTCAGGCCATTTTGGAGATCTGGACCAGGGGGTCTGTAATGCGTGTGGTTCATGCCTAGATCCGCGTGGCTTCAAGCCTCTTTCTAGAAGGAATGCAAGGGAGGGCCGTGCTCTCTCATCTCAAATTGCCACGCAGAGGCCACGCAGAGGCCATGCTCTCATGAGATAGACCCGTCCGAATAGTAGATACTAGTTCGTGATTTGTGATGGTGATGATGTGCATATTTGTTTGCTTGACGCGGAGTAATTGTGAGCATGGCCAATATCTCGCTGCTGAGATTGACAGCGTCTCCCCTTACCGAGATGAAAGACATGCCTCCCCAGCCTAAGAACACACTCGTACACAGCAGGGGATAAAACTCTCATACGCTACAAGTATGTCAACAGATGTGAAGATATCTTTCAATCCATCGTCCACCTGCGGCGTCTAAGAGCATATTCACCCCTGCATGCACTAGAATCACACAAACTTCCTCCAACAGTCCCACCGCACACCACCTCAACCCGACGACTGCATGTAAGCAGCGGTAGCACAAACGCACAGCTACACAACATGAGCTCAAAGACGTCAGACGGAATCCATTCCAAGATTTGGCAGCAAACAAACATCAAGGCCCGTCGGAAACGCAGAGGGCCGTCGTACCGCAAACACGTGAAATTAAAGTGTAATTTTAATCCAACGTTATTTCCATGTAATCGACCATTCGGGACATAAAGTGCAACCTTGGTTACCTAATCTCGGCTTTCTTTGTTCTCTTTTTCTTTTTGGCGAAATGGCTGCTAATACTGACGGTATGGGATACCCTAATTCCGTAATTGAATATACTCTAGTGAGTATCGAGTATATTACCTTTTCATGATGCTTAATAAGACTTATACTTCGTATTCTTTCGTTTATTCTTCATCGTGGATACAGTCTATTTCGATTTACTCTCGGCTAACTTCGGTCGCGTCAGGATACCTCAGATCAGCGTTTTCTTCCAGAAATTCCATCCACTTTTTCAGAAAATTGCTTCCCCTGTGAGAAAAAAAAAGAACCTTCGTTAGTGCTTCCATCTTGCGGTCATCAATGGGGAGACGGGAAATCACCTCTTGACCGTCTCGGAATCTCCAATGACGGTTAATGACCGCTTGGGCCGTGTCATGGCGACTGTCGCTTATCAGCATCCGAATGGTCCGGCCACCGAGTGTACTGCATTGAAACACAGGAAACAGGAATCAACAACAAGCATTCCCATGGAAAGACTCACCATTCAATCGTCTCTTTTCTCCCAAGAAGCCCACCTCGCCATCAGGGTTGCTTCGCACAAGACTTACAATCACAGCCTCCTTTTCACGCCCCTGAAAACCGTCCACGCTACCAAGCTCAATGCCTGGGAATTTCTCTTTCAACGTTGCAAGCGCGGCAAGCTAGTTCTCACTAGTCAGCATCGTTCTCTCTCTGATATATGAACTCATCTCTCTTAAAAAAGTACGATTGACGAAGAGTTCGTTACTTGCCTGTGCATTGTAAGGGGTGACAACAGCAATGTCCTCGGGTCGAACGCCGGCCTCTACCAGCTGCTTCACATGCAAGCGTACTAAAGCCGCTTCCATATCATTGCTCTTACTCTCTCCGTGTAAATTGCCCCTTTTCGGGTTTTCTTTGCCGTCATCTTCATTTCGCTCTGGGAAATCACGTCCCTGGGTATCAATAAAGATGAGCGGCTCTGATGTGTCTTCGTTGTCTTCTACGTCGTATTCTAGATCCTTGAGCAGCCGTGCTTTCACCGCATCAGCCGCAATGAGCTCCGACCCATAAAGTTCGTCTGACGGGAATCGCATAATCTTCTCGTGCATTCTATATTGCGTTGTAAGCATACGCTTAATAGACGGTCCATGAAGGGCCAAAAGACGATCAAAGAGAGTCGTCTCAAGCGTCATGCCCCTGATGACAGGCGTGCCATCATCGCCATCCTTGATTTTTGCTTTGACTTTTGAATTAAGGGATTTGATTGTCGGTGGTAGCTGTAAATGGTCTCCGGCGCAGACTGCTTTCCTTGCCGACAGCAACGGGACCCAGCATTGTGCTTCCAGAGCTTGACTTGCTTCGTCAATGATGACCACATCAAACTGTTCGTTCCTCAGCTGGAATCCTCCAGCACCGTGTAGCGTGGCAAGGACGACTTTGCTACCACCAACGAGGTTGCTGACGCATCTTCTCTCCCTCTCTCTGTATTCTTTACGTAGCTCTTTCAAGTCTGTGTAGATGGCTTTCCGCTCCTTACCACTCTTGGTCTTCTTAATAGACGCCTGTTTCGCGTCCATCTCAGCGCGAACATCTTTGACTATGGCACCAGCCTCAGAAGTCTGTGTGAGAACGTCAAGAGAATGGTTAAGAACAGACGGTAAGAGTCGAGCAGGGTGACCAAGACGAAGGATGGGTATTTTGTGTGGTGAGAGTCGTTCAACAATGTTATCGACAGAGATATTAGATGGACCGCAGACCAGTATTCTTTGATCACGCTTAATCATTTGTAGAATCAGCTCTATCAGTGTATGAGTCTTGCCTGTCTACGTTCAGTTAGTATCACCAAGCATTTTATAAGAGGAGCATATATCAGAACACAACCGGATGCAACTTACCCCAGGAGGTCCATGAATGAGGGCTACTTCTCGAGAAGCCAGTGCAAATCGAATAGCATCCTTCTGTGAATCATTCAGAGTTGGGTCTATCCACTCAATGTTTCCAACCTCATCACTCGCTGATAGATTCTGCGGTACCGGTGAGGGACTCGACAGTCCAAACAGTACTCTGATGAAGCTTGAGTATTCTGATTCTCCCATCTTTTGTAGCTTCTCCATAGTCTGGTTCATACTTGTGACGGTCAGCTTAAAGGCTCCGGTTCCATTCGCACGGGTGTTTATAAGCGTTTGTTGCTCCTACCGTCGATATGTAACCTCATCGGCCAGTTTCACCATCCACACTCTCCCAGAAAACGAAACCTCATCTTTCCCTTCATCCAAAGCAACATTAACCGTCGCTCTCTGCACCCTTGTAATCACGCCTCTAGCTCCCTTCTTCTCGAGCTCTTTGATTTCTCTCTTCTTTGCACTCCCCGCAGGCTGCTCTGCCACCAGGACAATATCTCCAGTCCGGATGCCATGTTCGGGTAGCTCTCCTGTGCTTGAAGTTGCGCTATCCGGACTCAACTCTAGCACTGTTTTGCCTCCCAATCCTGTCCTCTGCGAGGATATTGTCAGATTCGTAATGGCAAGTCCAGCTCGCTGTAGGCCAGTGGGGCTGTGGTTGGTGATGAGAGTGCTCGTTTCCTGAATCTCGCTCTGCAGTTCCTGGTCCAGGAGGGCAAGCTGAGTCGCTGCAAAAGACGGCACGTATATTGAATCCATGGACGGTGTCTTACGAAGCTACAGCGTGCAGCTTGGAGAGCTCCAGACGTGATGTCAATTCGCAGCCCGTAATACCTACCTATGAGAGGGGTGACAAAGCAGCAGCAAACCCCCACCAGCTGTGACCACACCACATACTTCGTATCTAGGTAGCTTATCGGCTTTGGAGAGGCGCATCGATAAGCTAGCCCAGCATATTTTCACATGTATGACAGACGAGAGTGTACAAGTGTAATACAATCAATTGATAAGGTTAATCTGTTCTGTAGATGTCCAATTATCTTTCTTTTTTGTGATCCAAATTGCCAAATAGGTATTGATTGGTGAGATTCGCTTTATCCATTCGCAGACATGCACCTAATACACCATATTCCTACACTCCAAAGAGTTCAAAAAAAAAAAAAAAAAAAAAAAAAAAAAAAAAAAAAAAATTGCAAATGCAAAATGCAAAACCCAAAATATCTCTGCGCCAATCCCAATGCTGCCCCAAAAGTATGTAGCTACTTTGAGTCATTCTTCATGGGGGAAAAGAAGAGAAAAGAAAACTCGTCCAGTCACCCAGCATCAAATTACGAAGGTTGTATGACAATGACAACCACCAGTGACAAAATCATGAGAGCCAGCGCCACGAATGACATGATGAGGATGGTCCCGCGACTGGCTGGAAATTTGCCCTTGAGGATCCATTCCTGTGCGTGAAAGTAGCGCTTGCAGCCTAGCAGCAGAGTCACGATGCTAATCCCGAGGAATGTCGCGCCCAATGGCCGGCCCATCTTTTGCAGCTTTGTGTGATCGAAGTCGACCATATTCGCAGAGGCGGTGTCGGTATTGAGGCGGAACAGCTGCGTCACGGCGACGCCAATGGATGCAAAGGCGAGAGAGGTTCGTAGCCATGCCAGAAAGGTACGCTCTAGACGTAGAAGAAGAAAAAGTGTCAGCATGATCAGCCAATTGGTTCCTCCCGAGACATGCATCTCAGCTGTCCATATGCACGTGGCGCTGTGACGAAGTGAGATATGCGACATACCAAGAGCGAGATGGTCCCTTGCGACGCTTCCTTTGTTCTCCAATTCGAGGGACTGAAACTTGCGAAAAGTCTCCTTCGTCCACGATGATTTCGATGATTTGGCTTTGGTAAGTCCGTCCGTATCTTCCGAGCTGGCGGTCCCGTTCCGCCGCCTCAGAGACTGGTTCTGGTCTCTGTGGTGGTTCTCACTCTTTTTCGTCGTATCGCTGTATGAAACTTTTCTCGGGCGAGAGGTGTCGCTTTCATCGCTCGTTGGAAGGGTCTGGTAGCCCTGCGAAATTCCTCTTCCCATCGCTCCGGGGGCGCCATTGTCGGCGCTGCCACTGCGGGAGGAGCTTTTCTGGAGGAGGCTCAAAGAGGCGGGATCCATGGTTTCCGCCCGTTGTAAAGCTGTCTGCATTGCCGCCATCATTGTGATTAGCGTCGCACTCTTTGCTCCCGTTTTCCCCTTATATCCAACACGGTGGCGATGGGAGAATCAGTTGCCGTGGCAAGCCAACCTGCATGCTACGACACTTCAAGGTTCGTTGCAGGGAGAGGGATAGGAGGGTGGCAATGGAGATAAGAAAGATAGAGAAGCACGCACAAAGATGCCCGCCTTTTAAGCAAAAGTTAAACAAAAATAGGATGGCCGCGTCTCACCTCAAGAATGTCATTAATACGGTCAGTCGACTGACGGCGCTGCTGCAAGTCAGCTTTCGACAGCGTCTTCTTTGGCAATGCCACAGAACTGGCTGCCGCAGCATCGAACCCGTTGGCTTGAGAGGCCATGGTCACGTCCGCGTCCACTCCCACGCCTGGCGCAGGGGTGCAGGTCTCACTTGACTACTACAGTACTCCGTCCCTAGACCTCAGTGTTACGGCACATGCGCCCAAGCTCTTGTGGGGGTGGGCGGAGGCTCGACTCGGGCGCGCAAGGCGGCGCATTGAAACTAAGGCTTGGTTGCGTGATTGCGGTTCGAAGTGGCGGCACAACCAGCGTGGTGGAGATGGGTGAAGCAATTGAGATCGATTTCAGAAAGAGGAAAACACTCGAATTAAGAAATAAACTGGTTCCCGCGCGGCACAGCTAGTTTAATGGACAGATAAGTGGTAATTTATCCCACCCGCATTGAGTGGCCACTGGGTCTCCGTCAGCCCTTCGAAGAGCGAGATCCGCTCTGCAAGGATGCACGCCCTATGTACGTCATTGCGCCAGCTTCGCGCCTTGAGATATAAGTGCCGGGGCAGCGTTTAGTTTGATATTGACGTTTTCCATTTTGCTTCTTGTTGCCTCCGATCTTTGACTTTCCTTGGATCTCTCTCTCGTCTATGCAGCACTCACCTCTGTTGGTTCTGAATCCATATTTTGCGGCACAACCCAGTCAGCCAACGACGCCAGGATGAAGACTAGATCTGCGCTGAAGCCGGCTTTTTCCAAACGCCGTGTCAATCTCAGTCCTAACGAGAGGTCACATGGAACCAGTAGTCTTGCTCATGCCCAGGCATAGAAGGAAGTTCGCATCTTGGCTTATAGATCGTCTGACGGGCGTGGGGCTGTATGGCGCATGGTGTGCGGCGCAACCCACCTTCGTCGGCTCGTCGGGGCTCTCGCTGCATGTTTTCAACTACAGACTTAGACAGGTATCAAAAGCCATTGCCAGCGTAATGTTTGAGAATCACTCTTTCTTTTTCTTTTACCTTTTTATTTAATCTGTCGGTGACAGCCCAATAACCATTTTATACAATGCCACGCACTTTATCCTCTCTCCTCCCGCAGACCAGATTGTATGGCACGGGATTGTCGCAAAGGGCACCGACGGCCCAGCATCGCCGACATCCGACAACAGAGATGTGACGCTGGTGGCCTCTACATACGCCAGGTGAGGGGCTGCGTGGTGCACTAGAGGCGCCAGCCCAAGTGCCTTCACTGAGCTTGCGTATGAAGCGGAGAGCTCTTTTTGTAAATCGCCCCAGCTGCTGTTCCCGTGGCCAGGCGGTGGGACGTGAGCCAGCGTTGTGTATACTAGCGTAGCTTTCGCTGTGCGAACAAACACGTGCCATGCCCTCCAGCAAGATGACGTTGTTTCCGGATGATAGATAATCTCTACGCTGCTCTCTTCGATTCGCGATAGGCCGACATGCGTATGCCACTCTACAGTAGACTGTCGAGGGAGCTCCTCCACTTCAGCAGCGAAAAAGGGAGGAATGCACGACTCTGGCTCGTTCTGCTGTCTCAGTGTAAAGATCGACCAATCAGGTAGTCTTTCGCGGGCATTTTCTTGGCTGTTCCCGAGTGAGGTATATTGAGAGTTATGTTTAAGATCCCAAGGGTCCAACTCGCTTTCATCATCTTCATCATCCTCCGGCGACCCATGAGCGAGCTTCCACGCGAAACCAGCAGCCTCGGCATAGCGTTTCATTTCATCAGGTGACGATGACTTGGCAAAGTAGGCCACAGCGCTGCTCCAGAGCTGAACTTTCATTTCAAGCCCAATTCGCCATAGGTGTTGCAAGGATAGACCGATCTGCATGGCGTAACTGGTGTCTGATAGAGGTGGCAACGTCATTGATGCAGGTATCAAGGGAATCTGGCCAGCGATATATATGGCTCGTACACCGATCTCGTCTGCTTTTGCCGATACAGAGATATCAATAGCTTGGCTGTACGGACCAATATTCGCCGGGGCCCAATATGACCGAGACTGAACATGGAGGCCATTCCTTTGAGAGTTGACTCCTGACCTCGGGGCTGTGAGAAACGCCATGACATTGTAGCCAGGCGGAAGTAGAGGACCACATGAGATAGTGACTCGAGATGGTGGGTTCGGCCTTGTAAAGAGTTTGCCATATTCCGCGTTAATTCTTGGAAAGTCTGCCATGTTACGAAGGATGATGGTTGTATTGGTAATTTGAGCCGCATCAAGAGACGAAGAGGAGAGCAACTCTCTGATTTGACTAATCACAGCCTGCATTTCTGCTTCGATAGAAGCTCGATCTGCAGAAGGGTTGGCCAAAACAGACCATCGCAGAGTATCATCGTCTTCCTCCAATGTTGTGGAAAAGTTGTTGTCGAGGATTCGCGGCTTCAGAGCTCCTGCGTTCTCTCTCTTGCTAATCCCAACATCTTTTGTGCTTAAGAGCGTATCCAGTATTGATTGAAATCTTGAATCTAATAACTCAGGAGTCCTGATGGATGATTCTGGGCTTGCATTAACATCAGAATCTTCGAGTTTGTCTTGAAGATGGGCTCCCCGAAGCATCAACCAAGTTGAGCCACCCCCTTCGTTGACAACTTTCTGCCCTTCCTCTGGAACTGAGATCTTCTTCTTGAACAACCAAGACGGTCCATCCAACACAAGCGTCTCAAACTCACCTCCTTCGCCCAAAGAAGCACCTTCAGCAGCACCAAATTTTCTCAAAGCGCTCTTCACTCGATTCACCCCGTTGATGCTTGATACTCGTTCCCACAGATGACTTTCATCAAGCCCTGCACTTGCAACCTTGATGATCCGAGCATCGAGCCCAGCGACAGCCATATCATGCAGCAACTGAGCCTCATCGGAAGCCCCATTCGCAGGAGGTGGAAGAACAGGGTACTTCCAGAGATATGCCAGTGGAGTGAGATCAAGTCTCAGAGCAATCGATTCAACTCGAGTCCGTTGGTAAGTGGACAGGATAGCTCCGGAACAGAGAGCGTTTGCCTCAGGATGGCGAGCTTTGATAGCTTGAAGCAAAAGCAACATCGACTCGGTCTCATCAACCTTTGACGGTGCATCCTTTTGCTCTCCAGACGAATAATCATAATCCCGTTCATGATGCAGAGCCCCGCCGCGGATCGGCTGTCGATAGAGGGGTAGACCAGTTGCTGCAGCATAGAGTGGGATGACTTCATGCCCAACCGTCTGATACATGAAGCTATTCAGGTCTTCTTCAATGGGGTTTTCATCTTCTGCAGCTGGCGATATCTTCTCCTGCGCTGGATCGATAAACTGGACATCTTCTAGAGCTCCTGTGGTGCCATCAACCACTGGATACAAGTTTGCCAGGGCCACTATGCGATGCCCATGGCGAATGCAGTGAAGCAAATTAAAGAAGCTGTCTTTGCCTCCCGAAATAAGCGCAATTACATTCAATGATTCGGTAGTCATTCTTTGGTCGGATCAGAGCTCGTACTTGAGCCTGTATTCAAAGAAATTGTGAAATCAAAGAATGCGCATGTTGGCTCTCACGTGCGTGCAACTTTTTTTTTTTTTTTTTTTTTTTTTTTTT
This sequence comes from Trichoderma hamatum GD12, assembly GCA_000331835.2. Taxonomy (NCBI): domain Eukaryota; kingdom Fungi; phylum Ascomycota; class Sordariomycetes; order Hypocreales; family Hypocreaceae; genus Trichoderma; species Trichoderma hamatum. The sequence continues at coordinate 15,045 of ANCB02000414.1, read as the reverse complement.
TTTTTTTTGGTGCTATCTCTTTTTTTGTGGTACGCTTATGACACGAAAATCTAAGCATTTACCAACTTCAACGTTTCCTTCCACAACACCACCTTTTGAATAATGCCGGAAGAATCACTACAAACGCATATTTACAACGAGTCGTTGCTGATAAAGCATAGCATAACTTTTTCTTCTTAATTTCTAATCTACTCATGTCGTGCGCAGCGCTACACGTGCTACACAGCTGCCTCCACGTGCGGCTGATACGAGTCGCCCACAGCCCACATCACCAACATTCAGCCCTGAGATAAGACCTCAACGCGCTAATATAGCAAAAGAGCTATCAGGGTCTAACTCTTTCAGCTTGAACAAAAAGAACCCTCTAGGCAGATATCAACAACAACACGCCTATACTAGATATTAAACTAACGACACATCTTCCGTCATCAGCGCACTTTTACTCCGCATCAAGCTATGATAGCAACGGCGATCCTCTTCTGCTAGCGACCCTTCACCCGCCATCGGCGTTAGTACGCGCCGGCCATGAAGGCGAAAGAGAGCTATGAGAGCACGTGTGCCAAGCTAATTATTGGCAGTCTATCAAGCTATGCTGCTAGTATTACTCGCGTTCCCAATGAGGCACTGACTCGAGCACGACGATGAGCGCCCTGGGCTACGGTCCTTAGTCTTCTGTGGGGGGGATCCATTGATTGCTTCATGTCCAGGCGCTACGAGGAGAGCTATACGGATCAGTAGGCCAGTTCCTGATATGCTAGTGAATAGCTTGGAGTGCTAATATAGCCCAGATGATAGTAGCCTGGAGTGAGACAAGGTCAATTGGTGCTTATGGTGTTCATCGGCAGAGATGAGCATGGACAGGCAGTTGAGCGATATCCATCGGCCGAGTCTCGCCAGAACGCCCGCAAAGAAGGATACTCGAAGGGGGCTCTGCTCCGCATAAGCGTCAGTTCAAGGTAATATCTGGTTGGATTCCGAGCCTGCAAGCCAAGAGTACACTCCGAACTCCGTATTCTCTGATATATGGAGCCGGTACGAGGGCATGCCTTCTCTTGTCCTTCGACGACGCCCACTAATTTGTTCTCTTTTTTTTCGCTTCGCTTGGCACGCATACATGTACCCAGCACCGCGGACCAGGCACACGCCCAAAGCTATCACCGAATCGTCCATTGACCGAAACCCACCGTCGACTTAATTAACCACTACACGAAATAGCTCTTGCTTCGCCTCCAATTAATTTGTCGCCACCAGAAAACGCCACTGAGGGGAGGACTTTATCAAGACCATGATGGCCAAGCTATTCGCCTGTCTAAATATGGCGTAGCACATCACCAATCTTTCATTTCCACCATTTCCAGCCCACACCCCCGGCCTAAATTCGAAAGCTCCAAAACCCCTCCCAGCTTAAGCTAGTCCAGGGACCGTTCGATAATGCTAGCAGCTTTTCTTCTTGTCGAGCGTGGACCGGTCTCAATCCCCTCCCAAATTAGGGCGTTTCCGCATTGCCTAAAGAGTGTGCCATGGGTCAGGCACGTTCCCTCTTCAACGGACCAGACGGGCCATACCCGGCCCCCGGATAGATTGCGCGAGAGATTAGCTCCATCGTAGATATGGAGTCGCACGACTTTCCTGTAGGTACGGAGCGCCGTACCTAGTATATTTCAGACTACGCCGAGGGGGCTTGTAGCCCATCGCTAGCGTTTTCTCTCCGACGAAGGGTACCTCCCAAGAATGCCACCGAGCAAGCCCGTACAATTAAGCGAATATGTGACGGCTCACTTTTTCCTACCTGGCGCTGTACCTGAGGTAGCGTCCCCGCGGAATGGATCAAACGTAAAGGAGGTTTTTATTGTTTTCGTTTCTTCTATTTTCCTTCTATTGCAACCTAGACCAGGCAGGGCCCACCCCCTTCCCAGCTCCCCCAGTACCGAGTTCAAACTATACAACGAGTAGGTACTACTACTACAATACCCTTGGCTGGTCTGAGTATGGGGCCGAAGAAAGACGTGATGGGGTCGTTCTTCGTTCCCCTCCCTCTAGCCAGGGCAGCTAGAGAGAAGTACAACCCCACATGTATAGAACGGTCATAGAAGGAAATCCAGAAAATGTGAGCTGAACTCTACGCCTCACCTAGTGAGAACCATGCAAGCCATGGCAACCCGGATAGGGAAAACCAGTAATGCCGCAATGTTTCTCCACTCGCTCAACCCGGCGACCTCTTCCATCAATTGTTCTTTTTGGGCCATTTGCCATTGAATCCTCCCCCCCCCTCTCTCGAGACGAGAGATGTCACAGGTCAATAAACTGTCAAACGAATCTCCCTCTCCCCCTCCCATCTGCCACCCCCTCTGTCACTTCTCCCCCCCTTCTGTTCGCTCCGTAGTAGAATAAGTCAAGGGTTGTTTGAACTTTCCGACCTGGGTTTTGGTGTTGTTTGTTACAGGTAGAGTATCATAACGGCGGGTAAATGGTTCAAGAGCGTAACTCTTGTCGTTATGTGTTGTGTGTTGAACGTGTTTTGTGATGAATCGTAGAAACCCTACACATCGTTTTTTTCCAACGGCAGAAGCATGGAGGGTGGTAAGAACGTTATCTGAGCGAAGCCGCTCTTAGCTCTACACCGGAAAGAAGACGGTTTGCTTGTCTAACCGTCGTATAGCGTAGTGTACCATCACAGCACCCACACAAGTTCACAGGTTCACACAAGTCCAAAGATCAATCATAACAAGAAGGCAAGAAGGCAAGAGACGAAGAGTTTTGTTAAGATGATTTCTTTTCTATGTCTAGTATGTCTAATATGTCTAAAGCCCATTGTCTATGTCCCATTCCTCTCTATATACAAAAAAAAATTCGTAACACCTCACTGGCCACAGGCAAACATTGGTCACCATGTCAAAAGGCACAATTCAGTAAGTTACTTTGGCAACAGTGTTTTCTTATTGGTTGGCATAGCGTCAAGTAAAAATCTTTCCCTAAAAAAATGATTGCGACCCGCACACACAGCCATTAAACCCACGTGCTCAATGAAGAGCAGTACAAATCAAAAAACATTGTACTAAAAGAAAAGGAATCAACCTTCCAAATGATTGGCGGTAGCGATCCTCCACTGGCCTTTGATGCTTATCAAAGCATCCCTCTCTATGTTTCAGTTATTCCCACCATGGCAAAAACGACTTTTCCAGCCATCGCTCGCGATGGATCATTACACTTTGTGTAATAACAGGGGCAGAGCCAACTGATTGGAATGCCGTCGTTGTGAGTGCCAAATATATAAAAAGAAATCTAAAATAAAATAAAAAATAAAAAAAAGTCCGCCATGCGCGCCAAAATAAAGAAAAACTCATGTCCTCTTCCGAGTCCGATCTGTGTCGAACTTTTTGTCATGATGCAAAAAATAAAGTGGTAGAAAAGATAAGGGGATTAAGTAATCCCGATATAAAAAGAATATCATCAGTATGATGTTGCAAGTCGATACAAGAACTGAAGGTTTGAAAATGCAATCATAACCGCTTGAGCTTTTTCCCTGTATGTAGTATATAACCTCCTCTAGGTAAAAGTGTATGTGTTGAAAATAAGGCTTACACTTCTTCTCAGGCTAGTGAGAGAAGTGTAGCAAGAATCGGTAAGAATTATCATGTCAGGCGTGTATATAGGTAATCATAGACCAGTCGTTTAGTCAGAGCGCTTGCGCTTCTTCTTGCCCTGGTCACCCTCTTCTGAGGAGAGCTCGCTGGCGCTTCCTGGAATCTCAGACGCAATCTGGAACAGGACCTTGCCATAGGTGTTGTAGTCATCACCTACTGGACCAGTCATCATGCTGCCATCAAAGGTGGGGACCTCTGAGCCATCCTCAATGAGGTTCATGACAATGGCGCCACCAGCGTGGGTGCGGGCGTGCTGAGCAAGGTTGTCGCTGCGAGAGAACTTCTTGCCACACTCGTTGCACTCAAAAGGCTTCTCCTGAGTGTGCAGAGAGCGGTAGTGTCGCTTCAGGTGCTCCTGGCGACGGAAGCGTCTGTTGCAGAGATCGCAGACGAAGGTCTTGGAAGGGTCCTCAGTCAAGGACTGCTTGCGGCCACGGCGGTTGGTAGGAGCAGGCATGGAAGAGGGGTCCTCAGAAGCGGAGGAGGCATTGGAGTCAGAGGCAGCAGAGGCAGCCTGAGTAGCGCCGATCTGCTCGTTGCCAGACTGAGAGCCGCTAGCGGCAGTGTTCATGACGGGCTTGGTCTCCTTCTTCTCCTTCTTTCGTCTCTTGTCCTGGTGGACGTCGGAGAGATCGATGGAGGAAGTTGGGCTGGGAAGAGAAGGGAACTGGAAGGCGTCGCTGTCGTCGAAGCTCAGCTCCTCGTCGCCGATGAAGCTTCCGTGGCCCAGAGAAACAACAGAAGAGCCGGTGCAGGCACGCGGGCGAGAGATGTCAATGGGGTTCACCTCACCAAGGTTGACCAGGTTGCTGAAGTCGGCCTCAGACTCCAGGTCGGAAAAGTCCTCAAAGGTAGGCAGACCGCTAGGCAGGGCTGGGTTGAAGTCAAAGGTGGGCTGGGCAGCAGTGGACAGCTGCTCGCCCTTAATGTCCTCGGCCAGGCCAGTCAGGGTAAACTCCGGGGCCAGAGTGGGGTTGGAGCCAACAGAGACGGTCAGGTTGCGAGGATCGCAGAAATCAACATCGTGCTCAGATGTGACAGACCGCGCGTAGGGAGTTGGCGAGGGAGACAGAGAAGGGCATGAGGCTGTGGACATGATGTCGCTCGGGCTGGAGGTGGGCGAAGGCACCTTGCTAACCTGAGATTGAAAGTACACTGCCCAAAGCGGATTAGCCTGTGTCCCGCCCCAATATTCATTTTAAGTTGCAATTCCGGCTCGTTGTTCTTTTTTTACTTCGGTGGAAGCATGAGGGAACATTCGGTGCAACCGTAGCGGAAATTAATTTAAAGCGGTGCTTGGGGAAAACACTTACCAGGCGACAAGGGTGGCGAGACGATGCTGGCCCAGTCAACGACCAGGCTCTCAGTAGCGTCGACGGTATCCTTCATGGCAATGCCCTCCAGTCCAGAGAACATGGGGTTCATGGGGGTCTGGAGCATGTCACAAGCCTTGGGGCTGCCAACGGTGCTGCCCGAGGCGGACAGAGGAGGAGTGGAGGGGAAGTACGGGTTGTCGCCAAACTCTGCGTCCAGCATCATGTGCTTGCGAGACAGCGGAGGTGTGCTTGTGGGAGTCATGACTGAAGGGCCGTTGCTGTAGAGGGTCGGTGGCTGAGAGCAGGAGGAGTTTGGTCGAGAGTACATGGGAGTGGGCGGCAGGGTCGGTACCATCTGGTAGGCGGCCATCTGCTGTGCGAAAATGGCTTGTCTGGCCATCTTGTGGTCGTGGTTGTGGTTGTAGAAGTAGAACGCTTGCTGTCCCATAGCTTGAGACATCATGCCGTCCATTGTTTCTCTGTTTGCGCAGCGTGTGTTAGCTCCTCTGCGACGATAGATAGGGTAGCGTTGCTCTTTGTCTAACCTCTCTGTGGTTGCTTCCGAATAATATTTAAATATTAAGTGTTATAGTTTTTGGTATAAAGTAGCGTTCCGTATTATACAACTGCCCAGGCAATTGGTCAGACAGGGAAAGAGTGGTTTTGGTTTCTCGTCAGGTCGTCTCCGGCTCTGGTATAAAGAATGGATAGCAGTCTTGTGCAAGTGAAAGACTGGAGAGGGGTGGGTGTGCTGGTTGCGTTGTGTGTGTGTATGTATTGGCGCAAACAGACAAGAGGATGGATATGCGAGTAGACGAAGAATGGCTGAGCAAAAGAAAGGAAGGAGTCTCGAAGAATTATATCGAGTTTCCAAAGAAGATCAGGTCGCAAAAGAAGGAAGAATCGAGGGTATAAAACAAGATCACACAAGCTCAAGGTTGTCGATCGTATGGGATGAGTTGTTGGCAACGGCGGGGGGCCATGGCAGGATAAGTAGTAGGACGATGAAGCCCAAGCAAGATCATCAATCGACCGATAGGCAGAGCCAAAGGTGGGAACGCTCCGTTGCCTCCACGAAGGCCCATGTCCACTTTGTCTCACTCGACGGCGGGCCAAAAGCCAGGATCCGTTGCGCGGACATGACGGGACAGGCTTCCCTCCCTGGCCCCTGTCGTCCGTGAGGTGTCTGGGGCGAGTGGTGTGCGAAGTTGGTGCAAGCCTGGGCCAGGGTGTCTTAGCACGTCTGGGATGTCTGAGGTGACCAGGATGGCGCCTGGGGTGTGTGAACCTTGCGAGGACCCAACTCCAAGGTCCAGAGGCCTTGCAGGGATCTCTTTAGTTTAGTATACGAGACCCTGGTCTGGTGGCCCTCGACTGCGTCCGTGGAGGCGGTACGTACCTAGTGTCGAGCTAGTCGAGGTACGTACTGGCGCTGGAGGTGCTGGCTGCTAGCCCGCCAAAGTGGGAAGTTGACAAAAAAATCGCAGTTGATCAGGCCAAAACTCGAGTCGCTGGCTCTGCTGGCAGTGGATACAGGGTGCTAACCCGGTGGGCCTCACCACAGGACAACACGACTCTGCGCTCTCTTGGTGAGCGTTGGTCGCTGCGAGCTAGCATAGCACGAGTAATAGTCCATACATGCCAGCATTGCAGTACATGTACATGTACAGTATAATGCAATCAAAACCAAGAAGGCGGCGGATGCTAGGCTCCGTATTGCGCCTCTGGTCTCCCAGAGCACCAACGCGCACTTTTTGGCCTCTTTGGAGCTCACTTGGGACCCCATCTTCGCAGTGGGCGTTTGTGCCGTGCAAATTAACGAGATGACTGGCTGGCTTTGAGTCAACCGCGGGAGAGCAGGGCGCAGCCACCATTTCTAATTCTGGACTGACTGTGGTGTGGGCTTACGAGCCAGCGTAACGTACGAAGTGCAGCCGTCCATACGGCATGAGGAACAAGCATGATGAGAGAGAGACAACGCTGCCGCTCGGATGCACCGCGACAGGCACAGCACAAACGCACAGGCTCTCTCCACAGCGGCTGCTGTCTTGGGATAGGAAAGTGAGCAAGAAAAAAAAACGAGTGAAAAAAAAAGAAACGAAAAAAAAAAGAAAAGAAAAAAAGTGCCACTATCAACCGAGCCTATGAGTGTTGTTCCCGGGTTGTTTGTTGCTGCTGTCGCGCGCATACGGCTAGTATCACATCACAACCCGCCTTGGAGGTGTGGGCGCGCGTGCAGAGCAGGAAAAAAAAAAAAAAGCCACGAGATCCTCCAAAGCTCGAGAGATGGATGCCTCTCCAATGACATCTGAACGGCGGCAGTGCCGATGATTGGACCGTAGATTGCCATGTCGTTCGTCTGTCTGCTCGATGATTTGATGCTAATCCCACGCGCACGCACACCTGGATGGCGAGCGGCCGCCTATGGCATCAGCCAGACTGCGCTCAGGCTATCAACTGGCGGGTATGCAGTGGCCTGCGCCGGCGCCAATCCAGCTAACACCACCCGTCCCATCCACTAAACAGGTACCACCACCCACTAAACCCAGGTGCTACTCGTGCTAAACTTCCAGGTGGTAGCACTGCTTGCTTAGCCTGCAAATCTCGCTGCCCGTCGTTGACAGGCTGCCTCTGTGTGCGCGCCATTTTTTCATGCCCCTCCGCCACGGGCTGGCCACTCACAGCGCAGCACGAGCACACTGTGAGCGCGTCACAAGCCCTGCATAATGCCGCGGTGCGGTGCGGTGCGATGGGATAAACCACACAGCTTGCACACAAAGCCGCCGTCTCAGCTCTGCACACTGACGCACGCTCGACTCTGCACAGCCATTGGACTCGACTTTTGGCGTCACACCTACGTATATACATCCCCACCGCTGCAAGGCACATGATGTCGCTGCTTGGGCGATGCGCCGCTCAGCTACTCCAGTGGTTGTAAGTCATTCAATCGTTAGTAGCTCAGGTGAAACCGGCCGTTTGTCACTAGACAAGTGGGAATGGGAGATAAGATGCTGCTCCAATCGTAAACCTCATCCCAATCGCAGCTTTAGGGCCAAGGCAAAACGACGTCAAATGCGGATGCCAGATTGGCCGATGGGGGGGGAAGGGCTGGTGTTGCATCCACTGCACTTGCAACGGCTGAAGACTTGTTTGGCCATGCTGCCGCCCAGGCTGTTTAATTATGTGATGGTGTGTTTGTCACGTCAGGGCACATATCAGTGAGCGGATGGGTGAGCTGACTGGCCCGGGAAAAGGAACCAGACATTGATGTTGCGAACCGGTAGCAGTCACACAGGCTGTGCAGGCACTACTGCTAGTGGTGATATGTAGAAGTAGCATGTACTGTAGCATGCCCCAGTTGTGGTAGGTCGGTATTCGTTATCATCCATTGTTATTACCATGCCTGCTGCTAGTACAAGCACGAGTATGTACAGTATGTGGTATTGCCCAAGGCATCTGGTCTTACGGTGGCCATCGACAGCCAAACTGGATCTGACATATTGCCCAGTTGCCAGAACTAGGCCTAGTGCGTCGATCACAATCCAAGAGGAGCGGACTGCATGAGTGGATTATACAGTACTTATGTACTTGTGTATGTTTGTACCACTGCACTTCGTACAAGAATAGGCCAGCTCCACTCAGTGCTGTACATTAATACCACCTTTTTCGTCATCTGTTTCATACTCTTGCACCTAGCCTTCTCGTATGTGCTCCATAATGCTTATGCATTAGGACTCTTTTTTGTTGTTTGTGTCGAATTAGTGCTGCGCGCTAGTTCTAGCCGGGACAGTAGTATTGTAGCCTGTAGCCACACACAAGAGCCCAATACGAAACGCCTGCTGGCAAAAAGAAAAGAGAGAGAAACGCAACGTGCTTACTTGTAGGTAGTAGGTATTTGATAAACAGGCTGCGGTATACGAAAACAGAAAAAGAAAATACGGGCAGCGTGGCAAAAGCGCATTGCCAAACAAGATGCACCCCCTCCAGCAGAAACTAAAAAGTCCGTATTAGTCTTGTCTCTCTTTTCTCTTGTCCCTTTTCGCTTTTCCCGACTCTTTCGTGTCTTTCGTTTCTTTTTCTTTGTGTCCTCCTCCATTGTCTCCTGCTGCATGGAGAACAACCCATGTTAAACCCCTCTCTACCGTAGTCACTGCTATGTGTTGGCATATGCGGTCCGTAGTACCGACCTTGTATACCGCCTCGACTAAAGATTCCAGCAAAGCTTCCATCCATCCAACCTCCCTCTCCGGGACAGCCAAACGTAGAACCGCGCTCGCTATCGCCTGGTGGCCCCGCGCGTTCCCGCAAAATGCCCCATTGAGGCTCCAGGCCCCCCATCGCCTGGGCTGAGAATCGAGCCACGGCCGTCGACTCGCCGGTGGGTTCTCCGGCCCGCTAAAGCTACTGGAAGGCAGCTACTGTACTCCGTGCGGAGCCATTCGACTCCAAGTCGGTGGGCGGTGGCTTTCCCCGGCACAGCAAACCGCCAGTTTCACCATCCGCCATGATGGCTGCTGAGGCGAGTCATAGCAGTGTTGTCGATTGCGGAAAAGAGTGGAAATGGCAACTCTTGTCGCGGGCGATCTTTCTGGGCTGCGTGCCCTAGCGTCCATGTACCCTTTCTCCATCTCGACCAACAATGGCGAAGCAGAACGTCGTAGTACTTTTGCACGTGCTTGTCTATGGAAACAAAAAAGAAAGAAAGCTGTCACCGCAATTACAGTGATGGGTGGTTGCCGGGATAGATTTCCACTTTTTCCCTTTTTACGGTGTACGTACATGATTAAGCGAGCGCTGGCAGTCGTCCGATAGGCTGTTGGATGCAGCCATTCCTCCGTACTATTGCCAGCCAGACAGCCTGCATGGCCGCCACTTTGGCGACATCTAACGGTGTGTCGTGAGATGGGTGGGAGGCTGTTTCAATTTTCATCACTTGTCTATTTCGTCCTGGTCCATTCGGGCCATATTCCATTAGCCACAACGCCTGGCGAGCCACCGGGGTCCATCATCGTGCAGCTGGGGAAGATAAAGAGGCTGCCTATTTGCACGCAGCGGTAGCACTACTAGCAAGTAGCTTGTGCCCGCATTATTACTCGCCTATGGGTGGCTTGTTGTTAGTCTTGTCTTGGAAGGACTATGACAACTGGCTAAGATAGATCGCAATAGTATACCTAGTATACATGTCGGCTCCGCTAGTCTTTACAAAAGAGGCAAAAAAGAGGTGGTTTTCTAGTTGGAGAAGCGATGATACTCTCTGGGCCGAAGCCAACCTGGGTTGATTGAGCCGATACTATTGTCCTAGTACTTGTTGTCGAAGAAACAGCATGTGCTGCGCAAGCATCTGGCTCTACTGTAGTCACTAGCAGCATCCAATTTCCGTATGCCCAAGATGGCCCTATCAGGGTCGAGCCGTAAGCATTGATCCTCAGCATACAGTATGCGTGCAGTGTGCGTGCGTGTGTGTGATGTGATGTACAGGCTCGTCCCGCATGCAGAGGGTTTCATCCAGTCCGAGCCGTCACGTCGGTGCCGTCTAGCGGTGTCAGTGATTTGACGTTTGGAGATGGTGCCTGCAATGCTCCGTACACACACAAAGCCAGCAGGAATCTTGCGCCTGCAGCACCCGCCGATTATCACACGCACGATGCCAGCATTGGCTGCCGCCGTCGCTAACGTAACGGACTTATGCCAGATGCTGGACCAGTGGCAGCGGTCCTATTGGCTGCGCAGTTTAATCTGAAACCCTAGTGCTGCATAACGAGTCGAGAATGGAAGTGCATGAACAAAGTGCACAGACCCTTGAACCTTGCACAAAGCAGCAGAGAGGCGTCTTTTTTTCCCGTCCAAGGCACTTTCGTTTCTTATCGATATAACTGCATTGCGTGGACTTTCGGGCAAATCCACTTCAACGTCGGGCCCTGGCAGCGGCAGGCCCGGGCCATTGTTGTGTACGGCAGCCCTTGGTTACACCGTAATGGTAGCAGTACCTACTGTAATACGAAGGGCCCTTGATCCATAATCATAATCCATTGTACCTACTGTACAGTATTTCTCTCATTGCAGAATGCGCTTTGCCTTCACCGACACACTAGAATAAGCGAATGCTCCGGCAGAAGCTGCGCATGAGGTGCAATTATGGGATGATCCTCCACCAACTGGACGCAGATAGCACGTGCGGACGAAACGGGATATTGAAGAACACTCGGGGAACATGCGCCAGACGCAAGCGCCGTCCGTCAAATTGACTTGCTAGCCGGAACAGGCAATCACATCAAACGATCAGGCACGAGAAGAGCAAATGGATCGTCCCAAGTGCTGGCACTATCACTCGCCGCCTCTGCACCGTTGGCCCTCGACGGCGCTGCTACGCCCAAGACGGTGCTAGACCCCGTGTTGCTAAATTAAAAAGGCGGCGCTCCGCCCCGTACCGACATTGTGCCGACACCTGTGGCCCCGGGCAACCAACGCTCGACTGTTGTGCGAGCAATTAATTAATCGGCTCCGTTGAGCACACTTTGTAATTAATCATGATGTGATGGATGGAGACGCCAGTGTGTGTGGGAGTGCGAGTAAGTGGCTGGCCAGCATTGGCTGACCGACAAAGCAGCAAATTATCCCAAGCCCGGGGTCATTAATCGCAGCATACGAAGCCCACGCTTCATCGCCCGCGCATGCACAATCCGCCGCTGTGACTGGCCGGCGTCCCACCGCTTGGCCACTGCATTAACCTGGCGCATCCCCACTGTGAAGAGACCGCCACTGCGCTGCAGACGCAGCCATGCAGGAACCAATGCGGCCACTGGAGCCCGCTGTATGCAGGTACCGCCCACAGCTGCTCAGGGCTCGTTCCGCCTGGCCCCTTCGCCCCCTCCCCCCAGCAGGTACCTGTAGCTGCCACCTCACTCGCGCATCCGCGCTTGTGCCAATCCGTCCCGAGCAGCAGAGGCCTTGTACACCGCATGCTAGCACAAGAGACTACTGGGACTTTGTGCAATGCACGATGCATCACCACCTTCCGTCGCCCCCAGCCAGGCCTAGCACCGACGCTTCTCTCCACCCGCCCTCGACCCGTCTGAACTGCTCCAGGTAACCGTCGTCAGCTCGTCGCCTTATCGTCCAGAGCACAGCAGAGGGCCGCTGCAGTTCCAGTAGGCGTCACTACCCGCCTCCGCAAACTTGAGTTGACTAAGGCAATAGCCTAATTTGCAGAGCGACACGAGCTACAAAAGAGCGAGATGCGAGATGAACCAGCCAGCAAAAGCCGCTTCGTGCCCAAGATTTTCTCCACCGATCCTCGTCCGCCGTCTGCACGGCCACCGACTGTTCGTCGCTCTGAAGCTCTTGAGATATTGGCACATGCTGCGCTCAATTGACAGCCGAGAGGGGGGGGGGAGGGCGACCGACACCGCCAGAAACCAGGATGGTGGTGCCTGACAGGCGGCCCGGGAAAAAGCCTTTTTTTTTTTTTTTTTTTTTTTTTTTTTTTTTTTTTTTTCGCCGCCTCGCCAAAGGCAGCAAAATGAATACCGCATACTACTGCTCGCGGAACCGGCAGCGTCCACCGCCTGAACACAAGAGAAAAAAAGATTTCGGCAACATCCTTGCTAGGCGAGGTGTCTCTGGCATCTGCAGACGACAGATCGCACTACTAGCAGCCTGGGTAGCGTAAGGGTATGACAACTGCTGCGTCTTGTCTTGCCAGCACTGTAGACGAGGCGGTCTTCTTGACTCGGGCGACCCCGGCAGCCTGTGGCACCGGTCACTGGTTTACGGATGCCTGCGACAGCGTCCCCGGACTCGAGCGAGAGCCCTAGAAGACTCGTAGTCGACGTTCTAAACCGACATGGGAGCTGCACTACTTGGGACACTACAGGCTTCTATTGGCAGCTTGAGCCAATCCCCGTTGGCCAAGCTGGCTGCTCGCCACTACAAGTCATGCTCTGGTTGGGCCGCCTCTGCAGCTTGCTTATTGCGGATAGTAGTCTAGCTGGGGACTGGCAACAATCTGCCCACCTCGAGGCAGTTTTTTGCTGCAAGCATTCTGCACGTTATGTCTTTCACCGTTGGTTTGCGCTCTTAAAATTCTTCTCGTTGTTGCTTTTTCTCTCAAAATCGTCCACCGCTACTTCTTTTCGGGGTGGCATGCGAGATTTAGCCAAATTGAATCATCAATATTCTCTTCGGCGCCGAGCCAACACCGCGCATACATGCGAGAGAGAAAAAAAATCTTACCTTGATAGGAGGCAAGCCAGCGGCGATGGCAAATAGCACTAACACGGTCGGCAAATCGAGATAGCTCATGGAGTCCATCTGCTCCATTTGGTGCCTGTAAGTCTAGGAACTATCATATCAACTACGGAGTACGGAGCTCACAACCGGTGATGCATCCTGGCAAGCAATTGCTCGACAAGAGGCGGCAAAGAGAAGCTGAATCCATATTTGCCACCGCCTTTTACACCGTCGATTTCAAGGGCCAATGTCAAGTGACTTTGACGGATGCGGACGAGTCAGGACTTAATCTCTTAGATCAAAACGACCAGGGCCCTGGGAGACGAAGCTCACTGCACAATGCGCAAAGACTAGCAGCGGCCCGGATTCGCAGCCGTGTGGCCAGCATCTCGCTCTGATACCATAGTGGCCTGGCGACCGGGATCAATTGGCCCTTGCCACCGGACCCTAGCGGTCTACCCGCTCCCCGGATTTCTGCTTGGCTATGGCACGGCACCAGCGCAAATTGTGTGCCCAAGGTCCACCGGTAGAACAACGCCAGTCTTCTATCCGTCCTTCGCTATCCCCTCGCTGAGCCGAGCGAGACGACTATCACCTTCTTTGTTTGCAAGCAGTGCTGCTAGCAGGCACTACAACTACAAGAACTGCTTACTGTGCCGTATAACACTAGGTACTACCTAGCACCATTGCCGAAGAAAAGGCTGCCAGGTTTCCCCGCTCTGAGCATAACAATGGATGCGGCACGGGTATTTTTCACGGCTTAGACTTGTTTCGAGCCATTGTCAGTTTTTGTTCCGTCTTTGCCATATGTTTCAGCGTGCCTCATCTTGAAAGGCCGCATTGCTCTCGTCTTGACGGCATATCGACGCTTCATGCCGACAATACGGTGGGGTCCGTCACCTGGAACGGGGAAAAGGGCTCAATGCTTCGGTTGTTCAATGCCTATGGCCGACCCGCTACCATGACCATGGTAAATCAACTCGCTGTGCCATGTTAAGAGCTCAGTGGAGAGAGGCATTGCTGGCAAAAGGCTAGCCAGGGCATCCCCCGGGCTAGCGCAGGTACGACTTATTCCAGCATGGGCTTAGGATGGCCAATTGGGCATTCCGCAACCCAAGCCCATGGAGCTTCTGGAAGGTTTCATGGCCCACAATTCGACCTTCCATCCAGCCAAATCTGCCCAGGTATTCGTCCTCACAATGCCAGGCCGTACAAGGGCACGGCAACCGAAGGTCCCGGGTGGTGCTGGCACTCGTACGGCGGTATGGCGTATCCATTTCTGCATCCATTCCCGGCCTCAGCTCAACATCGCGCCTGCTGCCTCGGCGATTCCAGATACTATGTCCACGGATGTTTTCTGCAGAACGCAGCAAAGGCTCGTCCAGCAATTCCGATTTAGCGATTCCGCGGCAGTCAAGTGGCGCCAGATAGAACAGCCGCTATCGGTCGACTTTGCGCTTTGCTGCTGGCGCTCTGTGCCAGCATGTGCCACTACCATTTAGTGTTGCGCGGATGTGAGCGCCTGGGTTAGGTCGTCTCGCTAGCAGAGGCACAACCGCCCCATCATCTGCCGGCAGTCGTTCGATGCTACCCTACTACCGTTTGAGAATGCATAAACGTTGGGAAAGATCATTATGCCACTATGAATACATATGCACCGGGACTACTACCACCACGGGGTACCTATTCTGTATCACTATTGTCGCTACAGCGCACTAGTTTGTTTTCTCGCCACGGGACTGCAGGGTACGTGAGCGGCCTACACACAGCACAGCGTGGCTTGACAAGAGCCGTTGAATGCAGAGTGCGGGATGCGGTCTGTGAGCAGCAATTTAGAACTACGGGCGGGCGGGCGG